>JADOBS010303896.1:0-33280 GCA_015708375.1 Cydonia oblonga | reverse complement strand
TTAAATAGGAGCATTATCTCACTAATCTTGATGAAATATATATATATATATATATATATATAGATAGAGAGAGAGAGAGAGAGAGAGAGAGAGAGAGAGAGATGAGTTATGAGCATAAACAAGAGCTTATTTACACTATTAGACAACTAATTACAAGAGGATTGGTAGTAAATCATTGTTATGTATATTTCGCCTTTTCAAATCAGAATGATTGTTGATGAACAAATTATCTTCGCATTGCAACCACCAGAATAATCTATTAATGTTTTTTTTTTTTTTTGCGAGTTTTAACACATGCTATCTCGGAGTACATACAAACATATTTGACGGTTTGACGGTTCGATCGTTGAAGCTAGTTTCATAAAATGCATATCCGATCAAATTGATAGATTTAACAAACACTTAAGAGTTAATGTTATACTTCCATTACGTATAAAATAAGATTTATCCACTAGTGTACAAACAAGTTTGACGGTTTGATCGTTGAAAAACGTTTCGTAGAATGCGTATCGCATCAAAACGGTAGATTAAACAAACACTTAGAGTTAATGTTATACTTCCCCATCAAGTATAAAATAAGATTTTGTGGTATCCACTAGTGTAAATATTTTAAATTGAAGACCGAATTCATTTAATGCATTCTTATAGGGACGATTAGTGTAGCTGTAAAAAAATCATCAAAATCGGAGCTAAAATAATCGTTAAATTGTGATTTTTCGTTTATAACCGTCGAAAACTTTTGTTCTGTTACCTAATTTTTGAATGTTTGTTTTTTGTAATTTTTTACGTATGCGATCTCGAAGTTTGTACAAACAAGTTTGACGGTTAGATCATTGAAAAAAATTTCGTAGAATGTGTATCGCGTCAAAACGATAGATTAATTAAACACTTAAGAGTTAATGTTATACTTCCATTAAGCATAAAATAAAATTTTGTGGTATCCACTAGTGTAAATATTTTAAATTGAAGATGAAATTTATTCATTGCATTTTTATAGGGTCGAGGAGTATAGCTGTAAAAAATCATTAAAATCGGAGCTAAAATAACCCTTAAATTGTGATTTTTCGTTTATAACCATTGAAAACTTTTGTTCCGTTACGTAATCTCTAAATGTTTTTTTTTACGAATTTTAACGTATGCAATCTCAGAGTGTGTACAAATAAGTTTGATAGTTGAATCGTTGAAAAAAGTTTCGTAGAATGCATACCGCCTCAAAACGGTAGATTAAACAAACACTTAAAGTTAATAGTATACTTCCATTAAGTATAAAATAATTTGTGGTATCCACTAGTGTAAATGTTTTAAATTGAAGATCGAATTCGTTCATTGCATTCTTATAGGGTCGAGGAGTGTAGCTGTAAAAAAATTCATCAAAACCGGAGCTAAAATAACCATTAAATTGTGATTTTTCGTTTATAACTGTCGAAAACTTTTGTTCGATTACGTAATCTCTGAATGTTTTTTTTTTTGTGTTTTTTTTTTGCGATTTTTTACATATGCGATCTTGTAGTATCTACAAACAAGTTTGACGGTTAGATCATTAAAACTAGTTTCGTAGAATGCATATCTCCGTTAAATTTGCCTAAATTTTGAAGTGGGAAAAGTAATTTGTGCTAAATTTTAATTTATGTTTTTCAAGTATTGATTAGACAATATTTAGTTTGTGTGATGACATTTTCATTGTACAATTATCTTTTTGTTTCTTTACTGCATATTTTACATGGGTTATTATATATTAAACCAAACAATTATTTATTTAATTTTTAGAAACGTATTCTATTTAAATACATATTATTTATTTATTTATTTATTAAACCAAACAATTATTTTTTTATTTCTTAAAATCGTAGCAAAATTTTGGAGGGGGAATTTAAAATGTTGGGAGGGAATTTTGCTGCCATTTTGTTTCTGTCGGTTATAACCGACAATAATGAAAAAAAAAATTCGGTTTATATTTTAAAAAAATGTTTCTGTCAGTTTTAACCGATAGTAATGAAAATTTTCCAAAATAAAACTCATCCATCTCTTCCTTTGCGCCGGTGCCTTCTCCCTTCCCCCTTCTTTACCCTTTTTCTCCTCTCCTCATTTTCTTCTCCTTCTCTTCTCTCCTCATTTACTTCTAGTTCAACACTTGCACTCTCCACCTTGCACTCTGCACTCTCCACCCTTTGCAGTTTCTGCGTCTCATTGCTCTGAAGTGTTCTCGACCTCGGTTTGTCATCGCGCAGAAGACTTCGTGTAATTTGATCGCGGGAGAGCTCTGGAACTCAAGTAGGCAGCTCAACAATTACTACAGGTACTTTTCTAAGGTTTTGGATTACTTTTAATTTTGGGGGTTTTTGTGCTTTATGTAGTTCAATTTTGTCGAATTAGTTGTTGTGCAAGATTTAGGGGTTTAATTCAATTTTGTCCAATTTTCACTTCTTGTATAAAAATTGAACACTGGAACTTTCCCAGGATTTCAAATGATCTAATAAATTTAAGCTCTACGAAATATTTTGGAATAGAAAACTTGTGTTGTTTTGCTCCGAAATCTGATTTTCATGCATGTATATAGGTGAAGTGGTATGGTGAAGATCATTAGTTGCAAGAAATGATTTGTGGTAAAAGACCCAAGTGAAGAGACAACATTAGCGAAATATCACATCAAATTGTCTTCCAACTAATCAAGAACAACTCGCGAGTCAATGTCAACACTGAACAAAACATTACGTCCCACTTCTCTTAATAGCATGCTTTTAGAACAACAAGAGTGATTGAAAACCAAAATACACCAGTTTTTGAGTTTTACCTCCGCTACTAGCAAGTATCACAACATACAAGACCTGTAAGCTAATAGTTTATAAGTAGCGGTGCTGCTTCCTTAATATAGGTTGAATATGGAAATTGCGGTGGCATTACAAGGGATATGGAAAATGCAGTGAATGCAGGGGATTAGAAAATGCAGCAAGTGCAGTGAATATGGAAAATGCAGAAAGTGGTTTATATATTTTTTTATTAATATATTTTATGTCGGTTTTATTTGACAATAATGTTGTTATTTATTCTTATTAATAAATTCTCTGTCGGTTATATCCGACAAAAGTTTTGTCAGTTTTATTATTTTCTGTTGGTTTTTAGCTAACATAAATGCTCTTATTTATTCATTATTAATATATTCTCTGTCGGTTATATTCGACACAATTTATGTTGATTTTAGAGTATTTTCTGTTGGAAAATTCATTTCCTGACGCTGGCAATTCTGTCGCTTATTATATTCGCCAATGCATCCATTTTCTGTCGGATTTTGCTAAAAATCCGACAGTAATATATGTTTCTTGTTGATTATCATGTCGACACTAATAAATGGTTTTGTAGTAGTGCTTGGCGCTAAAGAAAAACACAAAATAAAGAAGAAGCTTCGGTTAGGAGGAGGGAGTAAGGAAAAAGGAGGCAGCTTCGGTTAGGAGGAGGGAGTAAGGAAAAATGAGGCATGAAGTTCACTGACTCACCCGTGATAGAGCTGCCGGTCCACGACGCCTTCTTTGTTGAGAAAAACTTAGAGTACACAACTCTAACACAAGTGTTGGAGAGACAACACAAGTAAACTAATTACTTGTATTACACGCACAAAATATTACAACACACTCTCAAGGACACTTTAGAAGCAATGACACTCACTCACTTTCTAGAGACAAACTCTAGACCATTCACACTCCTCACAAGACTACTCTTACTTCTCACTCTCAGTTGGTTGCCTACTGATAAAAGATCCAACGGCTAGAATGGCATGATAGATCAAGTCAGTTTTCAATGGTTAGATAGTTGCCAGCTCAATACAAAGTTAGTTAGTTAGCGAGATAGCTTGCTAGCCAAGCTAAAATCCCGTGTATAAAGTCTGATATACAACACATATTGTAATCATCCATTCTCTCTCTAAGAATCAATACACATAATATTTTCATTCTTTCCCTCTCTTTTTTGCATTCATTCTTCTGTTTGTTGTTCTTCACATAACCATTTCTTAGTTCTGTTAACATGGTACCAATCACTCAAAACGATTTGTTTGGTGTTTTCCGTTGAAGCTGCATACTCTGAGGGCGTTGTTACAACAAAGATTTCTGGGTTCTTGCGGATGAATTCATTTCGTTTCTGGGTTGTTGGTATTCTCGATCTTTGATTCATTTTGGTGTTTGAAATTTGTTGCATATGATGTGTTTGATGTATTGCCTCAGTGAAATGAAGGCCAATGCCAATTGTTTGAATATGATAGTTGTTTGATTAAGAAAGATTGATGTTTTAAGTCCGATTGTTTGATAAAGATTGGAAGGTTGATAAATTGAAAAGTTGAAAGACTGTAATTGTGTTACTTCATATAAAGGTCGAAGCCAGAAGTATACTATTTTGTCCTTTGATAATCAAGATTCAGAAGTATTTTTGTTCTTAATCTATGCGTTACAATGGCTACAAATTCTGTCAGGATTGAAGGGTTACTTGGAATGATTATGTAAAGATGCAAGAAGATAATTTTTTCAAATTGAGCTATCAATTGTCATCTGTTTTCAAGGGTTATGATTTGTTTGATTTAGTGTCCGCCAAAATATTGTATCACATCTGAATGTGGGGTTACAAATGAAATCTCAATGGCCTACAAACAGTGGGTTCAGAAAGATTTGGCTTTACATAGCTTACTCATTGCTACATTGAGTGATGAGGTTATGGATCATATAATCGGATGCAAGACTGCTCAAGAAGCATGGGAAAATTTACTAAAAGATTTGCTTCAGTTTCTGTTGTGCAGGTAAATCAATTGAAAACTTAATTTCATACTACACAGAAATGGAATGATTATGTTGACAAGTTTCTGTTAAGGCTGAAGGTGATTAAAGATCAGCTAATTTCTGCAAGGGAGAGAATTACTGAGAATGATTTAATGATTGTTGTATTGTCATGTGTACCACCAAAGTTTGAAGTTATTAAGACTATAAAGCTAGAATGGCATGATAGATCAAGTCAGTTTTCAGTGGTTAGATAACTGCTAGCTCAATACAACGTTAGTTAATTAGCGAGATAGCTTGCTAGCTAAGCTAAGATCCCGTGTATAAAGTCTGATATACAACACAAATTGTAATCATCCATTCTCTCTCTAAGAATTAATACACAGAATACTTTCATTTCTCTGAATACTCTTGCTGGAACAATGTTAGCAATGTATATGAATGGTGAATCATCAAATGCACGAGGAACTCAAGGTAGTTTTTAGCATTTCGAGCAAGGAGAAAGTTCTGATTCACAAAGATATCAAGGAGGTTTTAATGGTGGCTCTGGTTTTGCTGAGACTGGAGGTAGATCATTTCAACAGAGATCCAGTTTCAATAATAACAGAAGGTTTAATGGAAATAACAACAATAGCAATTCAAGATCTTATTCTAACTTTGGTAACAGATCTTATGGCTCTAATGATCAATATGGTTTTAATATTTCTAATGGTTTTACTAACAGCAATAAGGGATCTCATAATTACTATAGTGGTTCAAACAACTCTTCTAGTGAAAATGGTTTCAAGCAAGGAAGTAGTTGGATTGCTAACACAAACTACAAGTCTGTTGTGTCTCTAAAGTGTCAAATATGTTTTAGAAGAAGGCATACTGCACCACATTGTTACTACAGGACTGATAATGGTCAAGCTAATCCTAGGGGGCCAATCTTTTGTCAAATCGGTGGCAAGAAAGGTCACACTGCACTCCAATAGTATCACAGGAACAACATTTCGTATCAAGGACCTCATCCACCTCAAACCTTGAATCAATCACCTGTGGGAATGTTTGCACAGACTTCAACTACAATACAAAAGGCTCAAAGTGTCCACGAGTTTTCAAATGCAGATACATGGGTGGTGGACACAGGTGCAACTCATCACATGATAGCCAATCTTCATCATATCAATCATGTCACTCCTTATAATGGTGAAGCTAAAATCACCATAGGTAATGAAGCATGTTTGAGTGTCAAGAATATTGGTGCATCTAAACTCATTACATATACACATACATTTCTGTTGAATAATGTGTTGCATGTCCCACTAATTACAATGAATCTGTTATCAGTTAAGAAGCTATGTAGAGATAATGGATGCTGGTTTATTTGTGATGATTTGGTATTTTTTTATACAGGACAAGGCAACTCGGGTGATTCTGTACCAAGGAAAGAGTGATGATGGAGAATTATTCAAGATACCAGTTTCAGTTTTCAGAAGTTCATTTGCTGCAAAATTAGAGAATTGTGCTGGTGCATTTCTTAGGAAGAAAGTAGGGATTTCAGTGTGGCATAGAAGGCTGGGACATCCATCTAAAGAAGTGTTGTCTATAAAGTTGAAGCATGCAGAATATCAGTGAATAATGATTTTTCTCAATCTCTGTGTTCAACTTATATTTCTGGAAAAATGTGTCAATTACCATTTTTTGTAAAACAAGTTAGAACTACTTCTATGTTTGAGAAGATACACTCTGATGTTTGGGGTCCATCTCCTCATAAGTCCATAGAAGGGTATAGATATTATGTGAGTTTTATAGTTGATTACTCGAGATTTGTATGGATTTTTCCTATGATGAATAAATCAGATGTGTTCCAAAGTTTTGTCAAATTTCATGCCTTTGTTCATACTCAGTTTCATAGTTAAATCAAATGTTTGCAAACAGATGGTGGTGGAGAATATGTGAATAGAATGATGAAGAGTTTCTTAGATCAAAAAGTTGTTATAAATCATGTGTCATGTCCTTATACACCTCAACGGAATGGCATTGCTGAAAGGAAACATAGGCACTTGGTTGAAGCAGCCTTAAGCTTAATGACAGATGCTTCCATTCTAGCTAGTTTCTGGTATCATGCTTGTTTATATGTTATTTTCTTAATCAATAGAATTCCATGTAAAAGTCTTGACAATAGGTCACCTTATCAACTGCTTTTTGGTGAAAATCTTGCAATTCATAGTCTTAAAATATTTGGAACTGCAGTATATCCATATCTAAGACCATATAATGCAAATAAGCTGCATAATAGATCAAGTCAGTTTGTTTTTCTTGGTTTTGCAGTAAGATATAAAGAAGTGATTTGCTATGATATACATACTCAGAAATTTATAATCTCAAGGCATGTTATACATGATGAAGATACATATCCTTTCAAACGACATTTTGTCAACAAGGATATTGATCATGGTTGATCTCAAAGGTCCACGCAAAGTCATGTAGTTATTTAGGTTCCTATTCCCAGTTCTAGACATCTTGATGTACATAATGGTGAATATAGAATACAAGAAGAAAACACAGTGTCATCAAATTGTCAAAGTACTGAAGGTCAGTCAGCAATTCTAAGGTTGTCTACATCACACAGATATAGTGATAGTGCAGAACAGTCAAGGGAATCACATGACAATTCACAGCAATACATAGTACCAAGTTCAACAGTTCCAAATTCTCCCCATCATCACTCTAGTACATCACCAATGTTGCCTGTCCAATCAGCTTCTCAACTTTAGGTAATTTTCCCAATATCATCACAAATTGAAACAAATGTTCATACTGACAATTCTACTGGTATGAATAATTCTTGTTCTATGCATCAAATGGTTACAAGATTGAAGAGTGGCACCATTCAAAGACAGAATTATAATGCTTTTATAGCATCATTTCTTGATTTACAAACTCTGCAAATAACTGAAGAAGATAAGTTTGTGGGAGGATATAGCTTTTTGTCTGCAATGGCTGATGTATCAGAACCAACTACATTCAGGAAAGCTGTTTCAATGCCTCAATGGCAACAAGCAATGCAAGATGAGTATGACTCTCTTAGGAGTCAAGGCACATGGACTTTGGTACCTTATCCAAATGACAAATCCATTGTTGGCAGCAAGTGGGTGTATAACGTGAAGAAAAATTCAAATGGAAGTGTTTCAAGATACAAGGCCAAACTGGTGGCTCAAGGATATTCTCAAGAGCAAGGTGTGGATTACTTAGAAACTTTCAGTTCAGTAGTGAGACACACTATTATGAGGATAGTATTAACCTTAGATGCAACCAATCATTGGAAGCTTAGGCAACTTGATATAAAAAATGCTTTTCTGCATGGTGACTTACAAAAATACATTTATATGAAGCAACCATAGGGATTTGTTGATGCATCTCATCCTACATATGTGTGTAAACTAATCAAGTCCATGTACGGGTTAAACAAGCCCCAAGAGCATGGAATTCGAAATTCATTTCCTATAGGGCAGCAATGAATTTTCAGCCTTCTACTTCTGATACAAGCCTATTCACTAAGAAAGATGGTAATGATATTGTCATTCTTCTCCTATATATGGATGATATAATCCTTACATGCTCAAATTCTCTTAAAGTACAGAAAGTGATTGATGAATTGTTTGAAGTATTTGAGCTCAAGGACATGGGACAATTGACATATTTTCTGGGATTGCAGATTTCTTACAAGTCAAATGGGGACATTTTTGTGAATCAAGCCAAATATATAAAGGATTTGATCCATAAGGTAGATATGGACTCATGTAAGCCTGCTAATACTCTATGTAAACCACATGATCAAATGCTTATTTCAAATGGTCCTCTCAACACAGATCTCTCTCTTTATAGAAGTATTGTAAGTTCATTACAATACCTGACCTTCACTAGGCCAGATATTGCATATACTGTTAACACAATATGTCAATTTGTGAATTCTCTTACATAGATGCATTATGGAGCAGTGAAAAGAATACCTATAAGGGACTTTGACTTATGGAATACTATATTCTGCTAACACAGTGACAACATTAACTGCATTTTCAGCTGCATATTGGGCAGCAGATCTTAACACTCGCCATTCAATCACATGTTATGTGGTATATTTGGGCAATAATCCTGTGTCTTGGCAATCAAAGAAGCAATATTCAGTTTCAAGAAGCTCCACAGAAGCAGAATATAAAGCTCTTGCTCACACTGCAGCTGATGTTGCTTGGGTGAGGGGAATATTGAAGGATTTGGAAGTATTTTTTCCATTGCCACCTACGATTTATTGTGATAACTTGTCAACAATTGCACTCAGTGCAAATCCAGTGTTTCATTCTCGAATTAAACACCTTGACACAGATTTTCACTTTATAAGGAAGAAAGTTCAACAAGGAGATTTGGAGGTTGTTTACATCCCAATAGAAGATCAAACAGCTAATGTACTCACAAAAGGTCTACATAGTCCAACATTTCTCAAGCATTGTTACAATCTTAGGCTTGGTGCCCAAGCCACGATTGAGGGGGAATGATAAGAGATCCAACGGCTGGAATGGCATGATAGATCAAGTCAGTTTTCAATGGTTAGATAGTTGCCAGCTCAATACAAAGTTAGTTAGTTAGCGAGATAGCTTGCTAGCCAACCTAAAATCCCGTGTATAAATTCTGATATACAACACATATTGTAATCATCCATTCTCTCTCTAAGAATCAGTACACAAAATACTTTCATTCTTTCTCTCTCTCTCTCTTTTTCTCATTCATTCTTCTGTTTGTTGTTCTTCACAGAACCATTTCTTAGTTCTGTTAACACCTACTTGCTTGAGTACTTCTTCGTTACAAGCTTACTTGGTTACTTTAGTTGGTTGCTTACTTGCTTGGTTGGTTACTTAATTACATAGCAATACACACACCCCTATTTATAGGCATGTTTGCCGACTTCACTAGCACTTTCTAATGCATGTTCATGCACACACTATACCGACATATGGCTTTGCATAATAGCCATATATTGTACAAGCTGCTAGAACTTTCTAGCACTTGATTATACACGCACAGCCACCAACTTAATAGGATAATGCTAGAATTATCTAGCATATTGATATGTCTGCATGATGCACCGACTTTGGTGCTAGAATTTTCTAACACTGCCCCTCAACACCAGCTCATTCTTTTCTCCATGTTGAGTTGACGACAAAACTTTTCAAACTTGCCGGTACTCAAACCTTTAGTGAACAAGTCCGCAACTTGTTCATTTGTATTGATTTTCCCATCTCAATCTCTTCTTGCAAGACCTTCTCTCTAATGAAATAATAATGTACCTCCACATGTTTAGTTCTTGCATGGAAAATTGGATTTTCCACCAAGCGAATTGCCGATTGGTTATGATAGTACAATGGTACTGGATAATCTACTAGTTGATGTAGATCACCCATCAACTGTACCAACCATGCATTCTCTTGAGCTCTCATTGCTGCTACTCTATACTCTGCTTCTGTGGTTAACAAAGACATTGTTGGTTGTCTTTTGCTGCACCACGAAACTACTCCAAAACCAATTCTGAAGACATACCCAGTGGTCGATCTCCTGGTGTCATGATCTCCTGCAAAGTCTGCATCACAATAGCCAACCAACTTATCGTCTTCACCATTCTTGTACAAGAGACCATAGTTAGTTGTACTCTTTACATATCTCAATATTCGTCGAACCGCTTCTAGATGAGGCTTTTTTGGATTTTGCATGTACCGACTCATCACACTAACTGCATAAGAAATGTCAGGTCGAGTCAGAGTATAGTATATCAGACTACCTACCAATTGTTGATACATTGTTGCATCTTCCAAGTCTCTGCCTTCATGTGCACACATCTTGGCATTAGGTTCAATTGGTGTCGAGATTGGTTTGCATTCAAGCATCCCAAACTTATGCAACAAGTCTTTTGCATACTTTTATTGACATAAAAATATTCCTTCTTGTGTGTGATCAACCTTGAATCCAAGAAAGTGCTCGAGTTGTCCAAGTTCTTTCATCTTGAAACGAACTGACAAATTGTCCTTGGTTTGGCGAATTTCTGCCTCATCATCGCCTGTGATGATTAGGTCATCCACATACACTAGTACGATAGCTAACTTTTCTTCATTAGCTTTAACGAATAAGCTGGAATCTGCATGCGCCACTGAGTAACCATTTTGTGTGGGAAACTCTACAACATTATCGTACCACACTCTTGGTGCTTGTTTCAGATCATAGAGTGCTTTCCTTAACTTGAACACGTACTCGGGATGAGCTTTTCTTTCAAAGCCCATTGGCTGCATCATGTAGATCTCCCGATCTAACTCTCCATCCAAGAAAGCATTCTTCACATCCATCTGGTATAGATTTCAATCTTTGTTAGCTACTAGAGCAATCAGGACTCGTACAGTCGTAAGCTTTGCTACTGGACTAAACGTTTCATTATAGTTTAGTCCATACTACTGAGAGAAGCCTCAAGCCACCAACTGAGCTTTGTACCTTTCAACTGAACCATCAAGATGACGTTTTCACATCCCTTGGCTTTGGCATCAAATCCCAAGTCTGATTCTGCTTAAGTGCAGTGATTTCTTCTTCCATAGCTCTTATCCATTCGGATCTTTGTGATGCATCTTTAAATGTCTCAAGTTTTTTTACTGCTCCATCAGCTATAGCAGCACTGACATATTTAGGATTTGGCTTTTGTACTCTTGTTGACCTTCTTAGTTGTGATTGTGGAGTTGATTCTTCGACTTTACTAGGTCTAACTTCTCCTGGTTGTTGATACACAGTAGTTTGACAAAGACTCTTGGGTACTTCTTGCTTGACATCGTCTCTAGCAAGCAAATCTTCAGGCTCATCTGGACTTAATTGGATTTGGACAGATTGGTCTCCCAGTTTCCCCTGCAACGTATCTTCAAACTCTTTCGGGTCGGACAATGCCTTATTTTCTAGGCACCAACAACATGATGCTTTTGCGTTCCATTCTTCCTCCATAGCTAGAGATGTTACGACATCCTAATTATTTTCACTTTACTTTTCTGAGTTGGCAATGTTACTTTCTGCAGGCCTTTTGAACAAGCAATCATTCGCCATGTGGCCCTTCTTTCCACAATTGTAGCAATTGTCCTCAAACCTTTTATTATTTTGGGACTAACCACGGTTGCTATCATACTTCGGAGCTCCCCTTGGTCGAGAACTCCCTACTCCTTGATGACCTTTTGCCTTGTCACCATTTCTTTTAGATCCACCAACAGCATGTCGCTCAAAGCTGCCTTTATTTTTGGTGTAGAATGCTTTCTCCTCATCCCTTGTCGAGACCCCTCCCATTTGCTTTGCCAAAGCTTCTTGATCGGCAAGCAAATTCTCAAACTTAACAAGTGAAGGTTAGGTCGGCCATCTTTGAACAACGATAACAAAGCCTCGATATTTAGGTCTGAATCCATGGATAATTATTCTTTTTATCCTGGATTCTACAATGTAGCACTAGGATCTAATTTAGAAATTTCACAACAAATAGACTTTACCTTGTGAAAATATTCGGCAATCGTCATGTCTCGTTGGGCCACTGATAACAACTCATTCTCGTGAAGCTGCAGTCTTGTATCGTTCCTTTTTGAAAAGAGTGTGGCGAAGGTGTCCCACGCTTCTTTCGGTGTCTTGCCCTTCTATATGTGCTCCAACATGTCATCTTCAACTGTGGTTTTTAAGGCAAACATATCCTTACCTGCCTTGATCTTGCACTTCTTCAAAGTGCCGCTGGTGTCTTTTTCCAGCTGTGTAACTTCATTACAGCTGACAACATCTCAAAGATCTTAGCCTTGTAGGTAAGACTACATATAGGTCGCCCATGTGTTGTAATTTTTGTTGTTCAACTTCTTAATTCCTTTAACAACTTGAAGATCTCCCATTGTGTCGGCA
The DNA here is from genome assembly GCA_015708375.1 of Cydonia oblonga. Taxonomy (NCBI): domain Eukaryota; kingdom Viridiplantae; phylum Streptophyta; class Magnoliopsida; order Rosales; family Rosaceae; genus Cydonia; species Cydonia oblonga. The sequence continues at coordinate 20,591 of JADOBS010303896.1, read as the reverse complement.
GAATTTTGATACGTTGAACAAGATTAGCCAACAATCTTGCAAAACACAAAACTTCTCGTGATTCTTGGAAGCTTCACTAGAGACAGTCCCTGATCGTACCGCTTTAATACCAATTGTTGAGTAAAAATTAGAGTACACAACTCTAACACAACTGTTGGAGAGACAATACAAGTAAACTAATTACTTGTATTACACACAAAATATTACCACACTCTCAATGACACTTTAGAAGCAATGACACTCACTCACTTTCTAGAGACAAACTCTAGACCACTCACACTCCTCACAAGACTACTCTTACTTCTCACTCTCACTTGGTTGCCTACTTGCTTGATTACTTCTTCGTTACAAGCTTACTTGGTTACTTTGGTTGGTTGCTTGCTTGGTTGGTTACTTAATTACATAGCAACACACACACACACACACACACCTCTATTTATAGGCATGTTTGCCGACTTCACTAGCACTTCCTAGTGTATGTTCATGCACACACTGCACCGACATATGGCTTTGCATAATAGCCACATGTTGTACAACTTGCTAGAAATTTCTAGCACATGATTATACACACACACCCACCGACTTAATAGGATAATGCTAGAATTATCTGGCATATTGATTGTTATAATATAAGGAATGGTTAGGATAGTGCCAGGTGTCATTAGCAGAGCAGAAAAGATTGAGTTAGTTATAAGGAGGTTGTATTTATATATAAGTGATTGATGTAAACAGTTTCTGATTTATGAAAAGTCACAGAATATTCTTTTACTCTTTATCTCTCTACTTTCTCTCCTTACATTCCTCCATTACTGTTAGCATGGTATCATCGCCAGCAAAGGGTAAAATCATCGTCGGGTTCTGATTCCTGTGTTTCTGCTCGTCTTGTTGGTGCGTCGATCTTGGTGGTAGTTGCTCTGGTTATTTCAAGGATCTCAGTCGGTGGCTCAAACCCTAAGAAAATGTGGGGATTTTTCGTCTTTCTCATCATGGTTACTGTTGCTCAATTAACCCTTACTCAATCACCACTTTCTTCGTTGATTCCTAGTGTTGGTAACACTGTTACCGTGAAATTGGATGATTCCAATTACGTTACCTGGAATTTTCAAATGGGACTTTTATTAGAGGGCAATGGAATTTTTGGTTTTGTGGATGGTTCCATTCCTTACTTGGATAAATATCATGGTTCTGATTCTAAGGAAGAAACTATTACTACTCCACAAAATGTTACTAATGATTACAAAGTATGGAAGATTCATGATAAAGCTCTCATGACTCTCATCACTGCTACATTGTCTACTGCTACCCTGTCATGTGTTATTGGGTGTCAAAGTTCACAGGAAATATGGAATAATCTGAGGGAAAGGTTTTCTAACATGATTAGAACCAGTATTGTTCAAATGAAGATTGATTTGTAGAACATAAAGAAAGGGCCAGAGTCTATTGATTTGTATCTGCAGCGAATTAAGGACTGTAGGGATCAACTTGCTGTTGTTGGAGTGTTTATTTCAGATGAGGACATTGTAATTGTTGCTCTTAAAGGTCTTCCTCCTAAGTTCAATACTATCAAGGCAGTTATACGGGGCAGAGAGAATCTTGTGTCATTAAAAGTACTGAGATCATAGTTGAAAGCTGAAGAGGCTACTTTGGAAGAGGTTATTAAACACGTGCCTCTAATGTCTGCCATGTATGCTTCTAATTCAGTATATGATGTTGGTGGGCCATCTGATGGTGTAGTACACAATGTGTCTTAGCATTTTTTCAGTGGATCACATATTCTGATGTCTTCCATCCCAGTGTTACAACAAATGTCGTTTACAAATCAAATGCTTCAGATGAATAGTCATCTTGCCTTTGTATCTCAGAGTGGTTCAGGGACTTATAACAATTTCAAGGGGAATAACTTCAAACCAAATGGGAAAGGAAAGAAGTTTTATAATCATTTTCAGCAACCTCAACACACTAGTGCTCCATTTCCACAGCAATTTTCATCCAATCATTTTTAGGGCTCTTATTTTTAGCCTACCAATTCTCCTATGGCTACTGAGCAAGTGTATAAACCTTTTCAAATTTGTCAAATATGCAATAGGAAAGGTCATAGTGCTCTTCATTGTCTTAAAAAAGGATGTCAAATATGCAATAGGAAATGACATACTGCTACAACTTGTTTTGACAGAAATAGTGTTTCCTCTCAAACGGTGTCTTCAGCGCTTTATGCATCACCACAAGCATTCTGTCCACATCAATTTCAACCTTCTGGATCTCATTCTTTTCTCAACTCCCAACAAGCGCATTTTCTTGCTCAATTTTCCCCTGCATATGTGGTTAATCCACCTCAGTTTCATCCTGCAGTGATGAGCTCTCAAAATCATTCTCCGGTTGATATGATTGCTAAGTTTAATCCTTCTCCCTCTGCACCACAACAAGAGTATTGGTTACTTGATTCAGGGGACACACACCATATGACTTCTGATTTGTCCAACATTCAAATGGTTGCTCCTTATTCATCCTCTGATATTGTCACTGGTGCGAATGGAGAAGGTTTACATATTGCTCATATTGGACAGTCTACTCTTCCACTAACATCACATAATCTTTGTTTAAGATTTGTCTTACATGTACCACAATTATCACAACATTTATTGTCCATGCATTAACTGTGCAAGGATAATAATTGTAGGTGTATTGTTGATGAGTTTTCTGTGTGCATACAGGACAAGGCCACTCAGAAAGTTCTGTGCAAGGATAATAATTATAGGTGTATCCTTTACCTGTGTTGAAGTCTTCTCATGTTTCTCCAGCAGCATATATTGGACAACGAATAAATTCTGAAGTCTGGCATTGCAGATTGGGTCATCCTGCTAATTCAATAGTCAGGGCAACTCTTTCTAAGACAGATATTCCTTTTACTTGTACAAAGTCTTTTCGTACTTGTAAAGCTTGTTTACAAGGCAAGTTTACCAATCTACCTTTTCCTTCTCTGGCTTCCAAGTCTGCGATTCCTTTTGAAGTAATACACACTGATATTTGGGGTCCCGCACCTAGCTTGTCTATTGAAGGATATAGGTATTATGTCTCCTTTATTGATGAATGTACAAGGTATACATGGATATTTCCTATAATGAATAGAGCTGCTGTTTTTGGTCTATTTGTTCAGTTTCAAGCTTTTGTGCAAAATTTCTTTAATGCTCATATCAGAATTTTACAAAGTGATAGTGGTGGAGAGTATGTTGGGATTCATTTTCAAAATTTTCTTAAGAACAAAGGTATTTTGCATCATAAGTCTTGCCCGTACATACCTCAAGAAAATGGGCTGGTAGAAAGAAAGAATAAACATATCACAAAAATAGCTGTCACTCTTCTTCAACAAGTTTGTCTTCCTTTTCAGTTTTGGTATCATGCCTATGCCACTGCTATATATCTCATTAATTGGATGCCTACCTCTGTTTTATCTATGAAGTCACCTTTTGAAGTGTTATATCATTCTTCACCTAAACTAGATCACTTGAAGATTTTTGGTTGTGCTTGTTATCCCTCATTAAGGCCTTATAGATCTAATAAACTTGAACCAAAGACCAGTGAATGCATATTTTTGGGGTATGCTGGTCAGTATAAAGGATTTATCTGTTTTAATCCTAAAGCCAATAAACTCATTGTTTCTAGACACGTTCTATTTGATGAAAGTTAGTTTCCTGCAACATTTATGGCTAATACCTTCAACTCTAGTTCCAAGCCTGTTTCCATACCTTACACAGTACATCCCACTACTTTTCATCATCCTCCATTAGTACCTATACCATTTCCCCAAGAGTTCTCCAGGGATTTAAGTTCTCAGCATCATTACAAACTCCTCATTATCCGTGGATACTTCTTTTGCAATGGATCACATGTCAAGTGTGGATTCTTCGGATCACGTTGTTTCTGAGTTACATCCTGATACTCATATGTCTCAAGTTTCTGAGTTGCAACAAGTCCCTATTGATGTTGTTAATACTCATCCTAGTCGGGTATTTTGAAGAAAAAGAAGTTTTTTTCTGTTGAAGTTCAATCTGGTAAACAAGAACCTCAGTCTTATTCTGTAGCATGTAAATTGTCGCAGTGGCGTGATGTAATGCAAGACGAAATTGACGCTCTTATTCAAAAGAAAACTTGGACCTTGGTTCCTCTTCCTCCAGATATGAACCTGGTCGGGTGTAAGTGGATCTATAAGATAAAGAAACATACTGATTGTACTGTTGCTCGGTACAAAGCTCGGTTAGTCGCTAAGGGGTTTTCACAAGAAGCCGGGTTAGACTATTATGAGATTTTTAGTCCTGTGGTTAAACCTACCATAGTGTGACTTCTAATTTCTTTAGCTGCTGCTCATGGCTAGAAACTCAAATAGTTGGATGTAAAAAAATACATTTTTACATGGCTTTCTTGATGAAGAAGTTTATATGGCTCAACCTCAGGGTTTTGTAGATCATATCCACCCCACACATGTGTGTAAACTACAGAGATCTCTATATGGGCTGAAGCAGGCTCCACATGCCTGGAATGAGCGTTTCATCAAATTTCTTCTCACTTTGGGTTTCAAATCCTCTTATGCTGATCCATCCTTGTTTGTTAAGTATAAGAATCACTCTATTGTTGTTCTTCTGTTGTATGTGGACGACATCATTCTTATCGGCAATAGTGTTGCTGAGGTTCAAAGTGTGATAACTCAATTGACTACAGAGTTTGATATGAAGGATCTTGGTCTTCTGCATTATTTTCTTGGTTTACAGATCGAATATCAATCCAGTGGTTTTTTTGTACATCAATCCAAGTATATCAAGGATTTGTTACACAAGGCCGACATGTTCCATTGCAAGCCGTGCATTACTCCATGGCATCCTAATCACAAACTGTTGAATCATGGCAGTCCCTCATTCTCAGATCCTTTCAAATATAGAAGTATCGTTGGGGCTCTCCAATATCTAACTTTTACTCGGCCTGACATAGCCTATTCAATGAATCAAGTGTGTCAGTTTATGCATGCTCCTCTTGAAGATCATTTCATTGCTGTTAAACGGATTTTACATTATCTCCGCGGAACTATGCATCTCGGTATCAATTTTACACATGGATCTCTTAATCTTAAAGCATATACTGATACTGATTGGACTGGGGACCCCAATGATAGGCGATCAACAACTGGTTTTGTAGTGTTTCTGGGTTCTAATCCTATTTCTTGGAGTTCCAAGAAACAACATACAATGAGTCGGTCGTCTACTGAAGCAGAGTATCGTGCTATGGCCACCACTACTCCCGAACTTGTTTGGATTCAACAACTGTTGTTGGATTTACATGTTTCATGTCGCTCTGTTCCACTTCTTCATTGTGATAATTTGTCGGCCATGGCCTTGGCTACTAATCCTGTCCTTCATTCCAAAGAAAAACATATTGAAATATATTGCCATTTTGTTTGAGAACAAGTTCAACAAGGGACAATCATGCTTCAGTTTGTCTCTACAACAGAACAGTGTGCTGATGTTCTAACCAAAGGTTTATGTTCCACTCAGTTTCAGATTCATTGTTCCAATCTTTTGTTAGGTTCTTCCCTTCATAAGATTGAGGGGCAATGTTAGAATATAAGGAATGGTTAGGATAGTGCCAGGTGTCATTAGCAAAGTAGAGAAGATTGTGTTAGTTATAAGGAGGTTGTATTTATATATAAGTGATTGATGTAAACAGGTTCTGATACATGAAAAGTCACAGAATATTCTTTTACTCTCTCTCTCTCTCCCCTTTCTCTCGCTACTCTTTCTCTCTATACATTCCTCCATTACTGTTAGCATGCCTGCATGATGCACCGACTTTGGTGCTAGAATTTTCTGGATTTGTGTAGAATGGCTTGGGGTTGGACTCTTTTAACACTCTTTTCCCTCCAACAGGACAACGGCTCCTTCCACGTCGGTACCTCCGTCTGGCCCTACTCCTTAGTCCTCGTCAAATTCGCCGAGCGCTGGGCCTCACCCAACCCCACAACCCCTACTCCTCCCTCCTCGACTTCCACGGCAAGCGCGCCGTCGAGCTCAGGGCCGGATGCGGGGTCGCCGGCATGGGCCTGTACCTCCTTCGCCTGATCGACCTCGTTCTTAATGATATTCCCGCGGTCATGCCCGCACTGAAGCACAACCTCAAGCGCAACAAGCCGGTCCTGGGGAAAATGATCAAGCACGCCGTCGTGCACTGGAACAAGCCGGCCGATCAGGCCAAGTCCCTGAGTCCTGCATACGACGTTGTGGTGGCGACCGATGTTGTGTACATCAAAGAGACTGTGGGTCCGCTCGTGTCCACCATGGAGGCGCTGGTTAAGGATGACAGCGTTGTTTTACTTGGGTACCAAGTGAGGTCCCCGGAACCACACCAACTGTTCTGGGAAATGAGTGAGGGTTTTTGTGATCGAGAAAGTTCCGCATGAGGATTTGCACACGGATTATGCGTACGAAGAGGCCGATGTGTTCGTCTTGCGCAAGAAGTAAGGAGGAGGACTCACTCATCAGATTACTCCTCCTGAATCCTGATGCAGGTTTTTGGATTTCGGATTTCGGAATTTCTGTTTTTGTGCTTTTGTTGTTTGTTGAAAATTTATCAAGTTTGTGTTGTTTGTGTTTGTGTCTTTTTGATACCCTACCACTCCATGCTGCTGTTTATGTATCCATGGATCTCAATACACATTACTTGTAAATTTGCTTACAAAATGATTAGGAGTTTCATATAGTACTCTAATCAAATTTTTGCTAATAATTCACACTTGTATATTGTCAGAGAATTCTTAGCGTAGCAGTTGAAACTATTGAAAAATAATAAAAATAACAATAACCAAGGCTTGCTATTTGATTGGTGGCGAACATGAGAAGACATCGGAAAAGTTATTTGTTACCCAAGTGAAGGGGGACGATAATTTGTTGCAGAAGATCCGGTGAACTCGGAGGAATTGGTACTATCGCACGACTCGATTTGACCTCCTTCAGAAGCGTTAGTACTAGGCGACCTCAAGAGTGATATTCCATGAGGTGATGTTGTGCGAAGCAGGAGCATAACCTGTTGAAGCAGAAAATATGACAATGACCCAATCCGGCAAGTATTTATTTAGATCAACCAAGTAACTGAGAGAACTAATCACTTGATCTTGGGGGTCATTAGCATAAGCGGTGAAGGCAATACTAGGATTTTTCAAGCTCGAATTATAATGAATCCAAGCACGATTAACTTTTCCTTCAAGAATACCACTATTCCAAGCCCTGGGAATATTAGAGTTGACGGAGTTGATGTCAATCCCCACATGCCCGCGGTCTGGATCCTCCACCATTTGCCTTGAATTCTAGTAGATATCAAACTCCAATGCCACAAATGGGTACTCATTGCTTGGCCCAGTAACTTTTTTCATGAAGCTGTTGACAGGGAGGCCCATACTGTTACCTACTCCAAGTGCTCGTTTGAGTGAGGACCCGTTTGGTGCTAAGAAGAAGGCCAGCCCCTCGGCATAGGAATGGGTGGTACTGTTTTTTGTGTTGTTCATGAACGTGAACTTGTACTGAAATCAGCAAGTATTCCTGTATCGTTTTCCCAGAGGGGGAAGGGTTTGCCGTACTTGACATGGCCAACACTTCCATTAGCCATGGCCAACTGCCATTAGCCACAAGTTTTTCCTCTCATTTTCTGCCTTTGGTGAGGTGAATGAGTTGGTTGCCGATAACAGCACCTCCCTTGGTAACTAATTTTTTCAACACATCCGTACTGTTGGTGTGATAACCTGGTCGAAAGTGGGAAATTCCAAAATAAAGGAGTTGCACAAGGGATTAACAGAAGCAGGAGAATAACAAAGACGTGATGATCAAGCTTTGGTGAGAGGGCTGCCACGATAACCGAGTTATTAGCAGCCATTTTTGCTTTTGGTGGGAAAGAAAAACATTGGCGCTCACAAAGACAACAGAGACTTTCTTGTCACGAATTCACCGCATGACAAACCAGGGACCTCTAAAATAGAGAAGCAGATGATTGCAGGGTGAAATTTCCAGTTGAAAATGTATAAACAAAGATTGATTAGGGGGAGGACTTGGAGACCTGGTTGACTAATCTAATGAAATTGTTCCCAAACCAGCACTTGGGGCCATCAACCTTGTCACTGCTGGTTGGCTTGCACTTACAATCTGGCACTTTTCTTTATTTCCAAAAGGGATATCGAACACACGACCCCAAGTGCATAAATAAATACTCAGTTGAATTATATTTTTACCAACCATCAGTCAACGTATCTTTGTAACGTCCGAAACTTTATAATTTTCCTGAACTACGAAATGGTTCTCTTCATTTCAATGATGAGTTTCTTGAAAACGTACATTAGAGAAAGTTTATGGGTAAATTGTCTTGTATAATTGTACTCATGTAAAAGAGAAACTTATAGGCCAACCCTTTAAAGTTCATCTCTACCAAATCCAAGGGTTCTAAGCTCTCAACGACACCTTCCGGGACCAAGGAATTGGTGTTCTCCATATCACCATGGCTTGAGGACCCAGTTTTTTTTTCAGATCTGGTGGTAGAACTAGACAACACTAAGAGTGATATTTCAGGATGAGAGGTAGTCATTGGCGTCCTTGATGGGAGAATGCGCAACGGAACTTCGGATTCGTAGTTAAGTACTTGAAACACTTGTATTGAAGGTCTTGATCTGTAATCTGGACAAGCACACCACAGCTCGAAAATCAACAAACACTCCATTTGTTTGTCAGCAAAACTTCCACACAACTTCGAGTCAGCTACTTCAATGATCTTCCCTTGTCCATAAAGCTCCCAAACACACTCAATTATATTGACTCGACCAATTGCAGACTTTTAGGAAATCCCCAAAGCGACAACTCCGAAACTGTAAACATCACATTCCTTGGTAACTCTCTCTGTCGCAGCATACTCTGGAGCTAATAGCATAGTGTCCCAGTGCTTTTTACATGGATGCCGAGCTAATCCAAAATCCCCAAGTTTAGCATTGAAATTTTAATCCAACATAACGTTGCTTGATGTGATCCCTGGATAGAGCACAGATTGCTCACATCCTTCGTGTAAATAGAGCAACACGGAAGCCAAGCCTTGAGCAATTTTCTATCTTACCTCCCAAACTAACGAGATCTGTTCTGTGAATATATTCAAGATAATTACGATTTACAAAATACCGTCTCAATTCATCCTATTTCATCAGATTCGGGATGTGATATGGTTTCGAATGATGGGGGAGTCCACATTTTCAGCTACCACAATAGTGTATTTCATTGCTCCCCTTTCCTGTAAAGCAGTCACCACCTTTTCTTTAATCTTCCCAAGAGTTTCTTATACTTTGAAGAAGTTTTATAGAGGTCGAATTTGGTATTTGGACATTTTCTGCATCAATGATCTCGTCAATCATGAATAACTTACCCCCCAAACTAACGAGATCTATTCTGTGAATATATAATAGTCTAAGCTTCGGTTAGGCATGAACTCGTAGACAAGTAGTTCTTTTTCCTGGCACCAACCTACGAGTTGCACCAAATTCCGATGTCTAAGTTCACTGATAATCCTTACTTCTGGTGCATTCTCTTAGGGCACCAATTCTGATCTTGATATCTTCTTTACAACCCCATATCTTCCCACTCCAGGCCTTTCTCCATCAAAAAAGTTCCTTGTCGCCCAAGCCAACCCTTTATAGCTAAATTTCTTCAGGGAGATCTCGTTTTCACTCAAATAGTTAGGAATCGTAAGATTTTTATCAGCCCTTTCTCCTGTTGCCCTTCCCGTGCACAAGTTATACAAACCCAAACCTAAAACACAAGCCAAGATAAACTCACCAATAGCATTACTCATCACGACAACCATTCGTCTATTCTGTCTTCTATACTCGATGGTAGTTCTAGGGCTTCGCTCAGGATCTGGAGATTTTTTTTTTTTTTTTTTGGGCCGAAGGTACAAGAGATTGACCTTTCTTTTCTTGGCTGGAAAGAGCAGGGAATCCATCACGTACCAGTGAAGTAGAAGTAAAATTCCATGAGATGATGTCAAGTAGAGCAGAGCAGGAGCAGCACCTGTTGAAGCAAAAAACCCAACAATGACCCAATCCGGCAAGTATTTATTCAGATCAACCAAGTAACTGAAAGAACTAATTGTTGAGAATAAAGCCCACATTGATGGAACGAGGGATTCTGCATGATCTTATAAGACGTTGGGCTACTCCCCATATTGCCAATTAGTTTTATGATGGAACCTCAACTTTCTTCGTGGTATCAGAGTAGGTTGTCCCACGTGTGAAGCCAAACGGCCACATGTGCTCCACGTCATCCTGTTGTGTTGTCCACATGTTAGGCTCGAAAATTCGTCATACGTGAGGGAGCGTGTTAAGAATGAATCCCACATTTATGGGAGTAAAGACCTTACATGGGCTTATAAGAGGTTGTGTTACTCTTTATATTACCAATTGGTTTTATGATGGAATCTCAATTTTCTTCTTAGTATCAGAGCCAGGTTGTCCCACGTGTGAAGCCAAACGGCCACACTTGCTAATTTTATGAGGGAACCTCAACTTTCTTCACTAATCACTTGCTCGCATAAGTGGTGAGGGAAACACTACGATTTTTCGAGCTTGAATTATAACTAATCCAAACACTATTAAGAGTTAGTTTGGTGTTGCGGTACCTTTAAAAAAAAATGTTTATGCTGTGTTGTGAGAATAAATAACTGTAAAATAAAGTTGTTGAGTGTTTTATAAACGTTTTTTTTTTTTCTACAAGTGCTTTTAACAAAAAAACCAGTGTTTGAATCTTTGGTAACTTTTATATAAATTGCTGTAAATATGTTAAATAACTAAAAATGATATGGTATTTAATGTGATATAATAATTGTCAAAGATAATAATGTAGAGGCAATGATTGTAATTTTATAAAATATGTGGGGTATACTTACCATTTTTTAAAATTTCATTAAATGAACACTGATTACTATGTTTTTTTATTTTTTATTTTTTGCTTTGAAAAAAACACATTTGATGTTTTAGATTTTTTAATAAGCAGTTTTTATTTAATTAAAAACACCACAATTCCAAACCAGTCATAAGTTTTCCTTCCACAATACCACTATTCCAAGGCTTGGTAATACTAGACTTGACGGAGTTCATGTCAATCCCCACATGACATGTGGCGCCTTTATGGCTTTAATTTTTAATTTTTTAATGTTTAATTTTTATTATTTTTAGTTTTTAATATCCACGTGGACCTAGATTGACACGTGTTGCCTAGTTATTGTCCACGTTGGTGCCACATCACATGTTAACAGCTCTTTTAACAAAAAGCCTGATGAATGTATGGAAGTGTCCTAGAATTATCACTTTAGGTACCAGATTGGGATGAAAAAAACTTGATGTATGAAATGTTGAAAACCAAGAAACTTTATGTTAGTAAACTGAGATTTACCCTTTTAAATTTTAAACTTTTTAATATCCACATGGGCAAATATTGATATGTGGCGCCTAATCATTGTCATCGTGAGCACCACGTCACAGGTTAACAACTGTTTTAATAGACAACTTAACAAATGTATGAAAGTGTCCAAAAATTATGACAAGTACCAGACTGAGACAAAAAGAACTTTATGTATGAAATGTTGAAAACAAAGAAACTACATGAAAGTAAACTAAGATTAACCCTTTTTTTTTCTTTCGAATTCTAGGGAAATTGCTTCTATTTTTCTTAAGATTCTTTGACTTACAAATTTCAGATAGCAAATTTATAATTGCGTTATGCATGAACATATATATATTGATAGATATATGAAAATATACAACATATATAGGAAAGTAAATATAAATGTATAGAAGGTTCATGCATGATTAGGAATATTTTCATGCATCATGGTCGTTAAAAATATCAAACGTGGATTTTAGGAGAACCTGATTGGTAGAAAACAATTGAGCCTTTGAATTTGTAGAAAAATCTCCACGAACCTTTAGTTCCTTACTGTTAGGCTAGAGCGTGCTGATAACATGTTTTATGCCTATTTAACTGAACAATTAAGGGGCGGAGAGGGGGGTACGACATCAACAAGAGAGAAAAGAGAGAGAAAGTTGTGATTATGTGGTGCTTTTTTTTAGGCCAAGGGGTTCATAGCGAGATCTCGAATTAACTTATTGGTCTTATAGTATATCTTAGCATAGACGATGGTACTAAAGATCTATATTTGTTTATAAATTCTCCTGGTGGATGGGTAATAGCCATAGTAGCTATTTATGATATTATGCAATTTGTGCATTCTTTCTTTCCCCATTGTGCCTGTATTTATAGTAGTAGGGAAGGTAAATTCCTTACCCAAAAAAGATTACAACTCTAATAGGATAATGTATAAAGTATAAAGTATGGTAGAATCCTACAAGGATATCCCAAGATGTAGGAATTACACAATCCATTCCTAAATCATTAGACTGCAACAACTATGAATATATTACTTAAAGGAAGTGATTTTCACACTTTTTTTTTTACCTTTCTACTCACCCCTCTTATTTATGGCCATCAGATCGAATAGATCAAACGAAATCAATCACCAAGACTAAATAAGGGTGTGTAAAAGGAGATCAAATCTTATGCACCCAAAATAGGTGTGGAGCCTCTAGGACCCCAATCATTGACTAACACGTGTTTATGAATTTAACTTTTCTTAACTCTATTGTCATAATTTAACATGTGTCTAATAATAATTGGAGCCACAGAGAGCCACACTCACTTTGAGTGCAGAAGATTTGATCTCAAGTGCCTAAAAGGTGTGTGAAAAAATCACTTTCTTACTTAATTAACTAAAATAAATAAATAAATACTATAAATTAAATTATCAAGAAGGCTACATCTTAACAAACTTGTTATACGTACTAAATTACAAAACAACCTAATGCTAATAGGCAAGGAATTCAAATATTTAACCTACAAGAAAACTCTAAGACTACACAAAATATCAAAAATATCCTTATATAATAATAAACCGAAAGGCTAATTAACTAACTTTTCCAACCATTTAATATTTTCTGAACCATACCACACGAGCATCCAATCAACAACTTACTATTATTTGACAATACTACAGCCAGTGGCGAAGCCAAGTGAGGGCGAGGAGTGGCGGCCACCACTCCCATCGCTGGAAAATCCAGCCCTTACGGTTGTCGGAAATTGCCATTGAGTGTGAGGACTCCGCTCCTCCGATCTTCTGAACCCACTGGTATTTAGGGCTGATGTGATGCACCGCTGGGTTTTAATGCTTTCAAGGGAAGAAGACGACCTAATTTTGTTTCAAACAACACAGTGTTGTTTGCCTGTTTTTGGTTATTAGTCATAAAACTTGGTTTCTTTTTAACGAAACGGTGCAGTTTGGCGGTGGGATCCTTTAATTTCTTTTTTATTTTTTAATTTTATATTGATGTGGACTTCTTTTCCAATCGGACTATGGTTTTAATTGATTATTGTTTTCCACCATTTCAATTCTCTTTCCTCTCTTTCATTTGTTTAGACTAAAGAAAAACAAGAGGTTGATGCTTACTATTAGTCTTTTTTAATTCTTGTTATTTTTCTAGAATTAGATTTTTTTCAATCCTTGAGAGATGACTATTTTGAGGACTTGTTTCATAATGTATAAAAATTTGTGAGAAAAATAAATTTAATGTTCCTAATATGGAGGATTTGCATTTTATACTCAGAAAATCAAAACATAAAGCTCCAAGACTTAAAAACTTCCATTACTATCGTGTGGACCTCTATTTTCAGGTCCTTCATATGCAACTCAAAGAATTGAATAATCGCTTCAATGAGGTAAACACCAAGTTACTTCTTTTTAGGGCATGTGTTGAGTCCCGTGAATAATTTTGCATCTTTTGACCAACAACAAAAAATAGTTTGTTTCGCTAAATTTCATCTTTAAGATTTAATTGAGAGAGATGTTTTTTCTTTTATTGGTAATGAGCCTAAACGTGACATTTTCGTAGGATGAAACATCATTGGCAATAATTGTAACTTGTTTGTATTAATAAATAATGAACGAAAATAATATTGTGTACTATCTAAAAGGTAAGCTACATTTCTTTGAACCGTTTATGCTTTTAAATTTTGCCCCTCCCCCTAAAAATTTCTGGTTTTGCCACTGACTGCAGCTACGTGGGATAGTACTCTCCAATCCCTGCGATTTGTAGTGAATTTGTTAACAATAATGAATAATATAAGGTAATGCATGAGTGCGCCAATTTAACAAAATGAAAACAACGCAGTGTAAGCCAGTCCATGATATGCAAACTCTACAACTATTTTTGCGCATGTCCTTGGATTATCATTTTGCACTACAGTGGTGTAGCTAGTAGAAGAAAAGACACCTTAACTAGTGTACATAATTTTACCTTTTTTTAATTTTGATCAGTTAATTTTGCAGAATTTTTTCTTTTGTAATTTTGATCAGTTTTGCAGATTTCTCAGACCGTGATCTGCAAGTAATAATGTCTCTTTGTGTTAAGGAGCCAAGACTGTACTCTTTAAACATATATAGTGTTTGGTTAGTTGATGTGTCTTTCAATAACAATTTACGCTGAGGGGAAAATGAACGGGGTGAAAATTTTCAAATTTACCCAAAATTGAAGGGGAGGAATAAAAAAATTGCTCGCTCTTGAAATCATGTAAAAATTTGGTACAGCAGCTGACAAGAAACTAACGAATTCTAGTTTTGTTACCTTCGCATGCATTTCATCTGGGACCAGAAAGAACGGATGCTTGGGGTGCCACAGAAATAAGGTTACCCTGATGATTTGCAGAAGAAGAAAAGGCCGTTGGATGATTGAACTTATAGATGATGTGTGGATCCACTTCCATTAGTCCTTGCAAGGCCTGCACAACTGCTGACATGGTAGGCCTTCTTGTGTGATCATACTGCAAACACCAAGCTCTGATCCGGATAGTCCTCACCACTTCCTCCATATGATTTTCCACGTCTTCAGCCAAGTCTTCCACAATATCAATCAGTTGGTCCTGAATCCAGATCACCTCCACCACCACCTTTCTTTTCCAACATTTGAAATACGACGAACTCTAACCTCGAGCTGTCTGCGTTTTTCCTCCTGGCAACTGTTTCAAGAAGAACAATCCCAAAGCTCTATACGTCAGGTTTAACGGTGACTGTTGAATCAGGAACAACATACCCTGGAGTTCCTGGCATCCCGATTAGCAGTTGGCTCTGATATTTCGCGATTAGCTTGGACAAAACCGAAATCAGAAATCTTGGCGTTGAAGTCTTCATCCAAGAGAATATCATGTGGCTTTACATCAAGATGTATTATTTTGTGCCTACAATCTTCATGAAGATAAGCCAGCCCTTTGGCTACGCCAAGTATAACTTTCGTTCGAGTCCCCCAATTTAGATCCTTGTTCGGATATCTTGTGAAAATCCATTTGTCTAGCGACCCGTTCGACATGTACTCGTGCACAAGAAGCCTGTGTCTATCTTCTGCACAAAACCCAAATAACCTAGCTAGGTTAAAATGGTGTACACTCCCAATTGTTTCAACTTCTTCTAAGAACACTATCTCCCCTGTCATAACTCTAAGAAATTTAGCTATGAAGAAATGAAAGAGAAGAACAGAAGCTTAAGGAAGAAGGAATTTCAAAAGTCTTTGAATTTCATTCAATGAATCATTACAAGACTTTACTAAGTGTTATATAGCCTCTCAACATTCATGGACTATTACAATAATACCCCTTGTAACTAACTCTCTAATAGTATTAACTACTTGAGTAATGATAACTATAACCAATCGACAATCTACAGATATCAATTGGTTAATACACCCCCCTCAAACTTTGCTAGGATACAACTAGTAGAGTTTGGAATTGCAAAACACAACCCTATAATGCTATTCTGCAAGTGAATTAACTCTGCACTACAGTACTTGAGATTGCAGATTGTGATCCCAAGCTCAAGTTGTGACAATGCTTCACAAAAACAGGATTGTGCAGTCCTTTGGTTAGGACATCAGCGACTTGTTGTTTTGTGGGAATGTATTGAACACGCAGATCACCTTTTTGTACTTTCTCCCTCACAAAGTGATAATCTGTGTCTAGATGTTTGATCTTAGAATGAAAAACAGGATTCGAACATATGGCAAGTGTTGACAAGTTGTCACAGTGAAGATAAGGAGGTGAGGGAAGACACTGATGCATATCTCTGAGCACTGATCTAATCCAACAAACATCAGCTGCATAATGAGCTATTGCCTTATATTCTGCCTTTGTCGAGCTTCTTGAGACAGTGGATTGCCTTTTGGACTGTCATGAGATAGGATTAAAGCCTAAGTACACCACATATCCGGTTATTGATCTCTTAGTATTGATATCTGCTGCCCAATCTGAATCTGAATAGGTTGTTATGGATATATCTTCACCCTTTGTATATTTCAAACCACAAGTGATAGTAGCTTGTAAATACCTCAGAATTCTCTTGACCAAATGAAAGTGTAAATCTGTTGGATTGTTCATAAACTGACACACCATATTCACTGAGTATGTTATATCAGGTCTAGAGAATGTTAAGTACTATAAAGCACCCACCAAGCTTCGATAGAGAGTAGGGTCTGACATTGGTATGCCTTCAGATTCAAGCAACTGAGTATAGGGTTTGGAAGGTGTGGATGTAGGTTTACAATGTTCCATATTAGCTTTCTTCAACAAATCTCGTGCATACTTAGACTGGTTAATGAATATAGACCCATCTCGGTTATACTGAATATGGAGACCAAGAAAATAGGTAAGTTTTCCCATATCTTTAAGATCAAATACTTCAGCAAGGCTTGTAACCACTGATTGAATCTTTGAAGCATTGGAACCGGTTACAATTATATCATCAACATATAATAGGAGTAGAATAACATCCTCATGATCTTCCTTCACAAATAGACTTGTATCGGATAATGATGTAACAAATCCCAAAGTAGGTAGGTAGCTAGTGAACTTCGAATTCCAGACTTGTGGTGCTTGTTTCAGGCCATAAAGTGATTTTATTAACCTGCATACATAGTTTGGAAGTTGTGAATCGACGAACCCCTGAGGCTGCTTCATATAAACTTCTTATTCTAATTCTCCATGTAAGAAGGCATTTTTAATTTCTAATTGCCTCAAACTCCAACCAAATTGAACTGCCAAAGCAAGAATCATTCTCACAATGGTGTGTCTCACTACTAGACTGAACGTTTCAGAGTAGTCCAAACCTTGCTCTTGGTTATATCCTTGTGCAACTAACCTTGCTTTATACCTAGAAATTGATCCATCAGGGTTCTTCTTAATCTTGTATACCGATTTGCTTCCAATGATACTTCTGTCAACTAGAGGAGGAACTAAACACCAAGTTCCTTGTGCCTTTAAGGCATCAAACTCATCTTGCATGGCTCTTTACCATTCAGTCTTGACACTAGCAGTTTTAAATGTCTTAGGCTCATCTATATCAGTTACATCAGCTAAGAATGAGAAACCACTTGAGAAATCATTCAGCACATCCAAAGAAATAATCTCAGAAAAAGTTGCTAAATAGGCTGCATAATTCTTTCTTGAAAGTGCACTTGTTTGTAACCTTGTTTGAATTCCAGAATTGTGATGCACAAGATCAGATGTGGTTGTATGTTGTATAACTGATGGAGATGAATTTGGAGAAAATGGAAGTATTACCTGGAGTTGTTCTAGACTGAAGACAGGAAGCAAAAGAGTTGTATCACTTTTTATGGAAAGAGTATGGCCTGATGTATCTTGACTTTGAGAATTCCCTGAACTTGAACTTAATATGTTAGAGTGACTAACTCAAGAAGATGTAACTCCATCATTCTCACTGTGTATCTAATTAACTCATGAGTGCTAGTAGTCTGAGTAACAGGTATAGGAACCAAAATTAGGGAATGTGCAACATGTTGATTAGTATTTGGTTCATTGACTTGTTTATGTGAGCTTTGTTTACTAGGGAATATCATCTCATCATGTATGACGTGTCTAGAAATAATGCATTTCTTGGACACTAAATCATCACATATGACCCCTTTGTAACCTGGAGAGTATCCAAGAAAAGTACACATCACTGATCTTGTTTGAAGTTTATTAGAATTGTAAGGCCTAAGCTAACGAAACACAGCAGTTCCAAATGTCTTCAAGGATTTCAAGTCAAGGACTTTCTTGTACAGCAGAGGATAAGGGGAGACCATAGATAGAGACTTACATGGCATTCGATTGATAAGAAATACTAAGTGTGCACAAGAAAAATACCAAAACTCCAATGGTAGACCAGCATTAATGAGTAATGTAATTGAAGTTTCAATTATATGTATGTGTTTCCTCTCAGCAATTCCATTTTGTTGAGGGGTATATGGACATGATAGCATCTGAGCAATCCCTTTTATCATTTAAGAACCTTGTAAAAGCATTACTAATGTACTCTCCTCCCCCATCAGTTTGTAAACACTTGACAGATACTCCAAACTGGTTTAACACAAACTGATAAAACTTTACAAAAATAGAGAAGACATCAGATTTATTGCACATCAGATTTATAGGAGACGGTCCCCAAACATCAGTATGAATCTTATCAAATGGAGGCAAACACTTTCTTTAAGAATCTCAAGAACACAATAACCCATGATCAAAATAGCTTCAAACATCGAACAAAAGATGTCACCTGAAACAATTTCAACACTCGGAGGACATGCCCTGCTTCAACAGCCTTCTACAATCTTCAGAATCTCATACGAACCTTTCAGAATTACAGAACAGCAACAAGGCACCACCAGATAGCAGAACGTCTTCAATCTTACAGAGCAGCGAAAAATTCACCAAGGATCAGAACGGCGACGAGCCTTTCCAGCGATGATACCATCATAACTCTGAGAAATTTAGCTATGAAGAAATGAAAGAGAAGAATAGAAGCTTAAGGAAGAAGGAATTTCAGAAGTCTTTGTATTTCATTCAATGAACCATTACAAGACTTTACTAAGTGTTATACAGCCTCTCAACATACATGGACTATTACAATAATACCTTTTGTAACTAACTCTCTAAGGGTGTGTTTGTTGCACCAGACTACCTCGAACTGGACTAACTTCTAGGACTAAGCTGGACTAGCTTAGACTAGACTAAGTTGGACTGACTTAGTGAAGCATTTGGTGCAGTGTCAGACTAAAAAGAAGGATAATAACAAACTACAATATTATATTTTTTTTAATTCATATCTAATAATATTATATTAATTAATTATATCTTTTTTATTCTAATAAAACTCTCCCTCTCTCTAGAAGCTTCCATCTTTTTCTCCCTTTTTATCTCCCTTGTTCTCTCCGTCCCACGCTCTCCTTCCCTTCCCTATTTTTTTCGATTAATTGCCAATTTTTTTTCTTCTACAAAACGAAGAATCGAGCTTGGTTTTTCAGGTTTTTGTTCGATGCAAGATCCCAACTGGAGAGAGCTTTCCAAGTCCGTGGATTCAATCGGAGCCGCAAGTCTGTGGAGCGGTGGAACCGGCCTACAGCGATACTTGGCGAGTTGATCGGTGATAAGTCGGGGTTTATGGAGTCGGGGAAGTGAGAGACGGCAATGGCTTGGATTTGCAGATGGTGTGGGCGAGCATGAATGCGCAGATCGGCATTGGCGTCAAGCTTTGGGTGAACTGCAATCTAGATTTGCTCACCCAGGGAGCCATCGTCGTAGTCGAGTAGCAAACAAGAAGAGAGGGAGAGAGTGTGGTGGTCTGGTGGTGTGATTTAGCTGGAGTGAGGATAGAAAGCAAGCAACGCAGGGAGAAGAGTAGAGGGAGAAGAGCAAAGGGTTTTGTCCATACGAGTCCTCCTTAGTCTCATTAATGTTAATCCCAGCACTGAACAAACGTCCCCTAACAGTTTTAACTACTTGAGTAATGATAACTATAACCAATCGACAAACCACATATATCAATTGGTTAATACCTTGGACCCATTCTATCCAACCTCTTCACAGTAACCTGTGTGTTGCCATCAGCTGAACCTATAACCCCTTTGAACATTGACCCAAATCCTCCACTGTCGACGAGTGTAGTGAAATTATCCGTTGAAACTTGCAGTTCAACATATAAAAACCTCTTTGAGTCCAGTAACTTGCTCCTCCACTTTGTTCTTCCTTGCCATAGCTACATAGATGATAAGAAGAAAAATGCCAAAACATACAACTATTGTTATGATTATGACATCAACATTTGCATAATATCGAACACAAGCGACACTACGATTATGGCTGTCAATATGAATATAAGAAATATTCGCTGTTTTGGTTCCAGGTTAAGAATAAAAGCCTTTATTCTTTTAATCAAGTTCATAGTTCACTTAAAACTTGAAACAGAAGGTTTGGTTTGTAATGAGAGAGAAGAGAGAGCCTTTATCCTTGTTGATGCACAAAACCGTGGTGGTCTTGGAACAACGTAAATCCGGCCGTGAATCCGCACAAACACTCAAGAACATGAAGAACACAAAGAACACAAGGCTTTTATCGTGGTTCACCCCAATGTTTGGGCTACGTCCACACTGATTGTTG
>JADOBS010303895.1:0-33138 GCA_015708375.1 Cydonia oblonga | reverse complement strand
GTTTCCAATAAATTGTAAGAGACTTATTGAACACTTAATAAACACACATTATATGTTTGCTCCCTATGTTTTCATTATGTTCCAATACTTCATAATATATATGTCATTCTATTTTCTAATTTATGAACGAAATTATGTATATTTTAAGTATAAATAGACACTTATTTACACGAAATACAATGGATTTACTTAAATCCGCCTAGGAGCTAGGCCTCATCCTGCCGCCTGACTAGCGCCTAGCGCCTTTTAGAACCTTGATTTTTACTTAGACCATCTTCAACCCTAAACCTAAAATTTTAACCCAGAAAATTTAGATTTTAACCCAGAAACAGTTTTTCTGCTCCAACCTTTCTGACCTAAAATTTTAGCCCCAGATTCTTAAAGAATGAATCTCACCCATTAGATTAAAAGAGATGGAAATCTATGCCGTCTAATAGAAATAAAGGGGATGGGATTGCATATGGGTGGCCGACAACCCTATCAGGTTGGGCCCCAAAACATGCTTTGAGCATGTTAACTAGCATGCTTTCTCTTTTTTCACAGCACGTCTACGCGCACTATGGGCCAGAATATTTAGCCCATGCCGGTTTCTTGGCTAGTATTTGAGTATGTTTCTTTAGTTCTACCACTTAACCCAATTTTAGAACAAGGGTTGGAATGAAATTAGGAGGGGAGAATAGAAGGGAAATTAGTTGGTCTTAAGAGAGAGTAGTGATCCATCAAAATTCAATTTCGAATATGAAAAATATAGAGGTTCATGCCTTTTGTTGCGAGTTATATATTAGTTAAAGTGTAAATAGTAGTTTATTGTCCCACATTGGTGAAGTACATATGTAACACCGATTGTAACTCCTATATATACTCCACTTTGGAGATTAATGAATATATAAGAAATTCCCAGATATTGCATATATATTTTTGGTATTTACCATGTTTAGTTTAATATGTTATCAGAGCAGTTCGTGCTTGGTGACTTGTGTGCTTTAATTTTGTGCCCATCTTTGTCATGATTTCCTTCGCTAAAAAAAGAAAAAAGAAAAAAAAATGAATAGTGTCACGCTACTGTACAACGTTTTGCTACAGTGCGTGAACAATGGTCTGCTTGTGAACAGTGATCCTCTACAGTGCCGTAAACAGTGATTGCTACAATACCGTGAATAGTGCTCTGCTACAGTGTCATGAACAGTGATTGCTATAGTGTTTTGGTAAATTGTTTTCATTCCGATGTGTATCTTTTGTGCCTTTATTGTTCGTGATTTACCCTAGAATGTTTGTCGGTAGGAAAACTTCTTGATACCTTATATTGTTCTGCTCACTTCTACCCTACGTATTGTTATTTGCAAGACATTCAAACTCAGAAGATAATTGGTCGTGGTAAAAGAATAGGGGGTTTGTACTTCTTGACTATGGAGGATACTGTTGTTTCCAATTCAAATAATCATCAAATTTTAAAGTGCTAAAGTGGATGATAGACATCAAATTTGGTTGTGGCATCGACGATTGGGACATCCATCATTCAGTTATATGAAGCATCTATTTCCTTATTTGTTTCGTACTTGTAGTGATTCAAAGTTCAAGTGTGAAAAATGTGTCATGGCTAAGATTCATCGTGCTTCCTTTCCCGTAAGTGATTATAAAGCTACTTTGCTATTTGATTTGATACATTCTGATGTGTGGGGTCCGGCGAAAGTTACTTCTAATGGATTCTGTTGGTTTGTTACTTTTATTGATGATTGTACTCAATTAACTTGGGTGTTCTTGATGAAGAATAAGAGTGATGTTCCGTTGTTTCTTCAAGAATTTTGTACAATGGTGTCTGCTCAGTTTCAGACCAAAGTTAAGGTTTTCAGGTCTGATAACAGAGGAGAATATGTGAATCACACTTTGGCATGCTTTTTTCTTGATCATGGTATTATTCACCAGACAACTACTCCATTTACACCCCAACAAAATGGTGTGTCTTAACGGAAGAATCGTCAAATAATGGAGGTTGCTCGCTTCTTGATGTTAGATAAATGTGTTCCTAACCATTTGTGGGGTCATGCTGTTTTGGCTGCTGTGTATTTGATCAATTGTGTTCCAAGTAGGGTTCTTGATTTTCAGACACCGCTTGATGTGCTACAAAAACATGTTTATCTTGTTTCTGTATCAAAGCTTCCTCCGAAGGTGTTTGGATGTATTGTGTATGTGCATGTCTACTCTCATCAGCTGAGTAAACTTGATGCATTTGCTCTACGATGTGTCTTTATTGGGTATCCTAACAATTAGAAAGGCTATAAGTGTTATCATCCTTCGACTCATAAAACTTATATTACCATGGACGTCACCTTCCACGAGGAAGTTTCGTATTTTGTGAAGCCCTCTTCTGACTGTCCACTTTAGGGGGAAATGGGGAGTAAAGTGCATATTCGAAAAGATGGTATGTATGATGTGTTACGGGCAGAGTTGGGAACATACCTTATTATGTTACGTGATACTAATCAGTCGGCTACAGATAGTGCTCAGTCACCTGTCATTTCCGGAACTATTTCTACTGACGACATATCAGATGTGCCCTACGAGTTGCCTGTTAGTATGTCTGACAAATTACCTTTTAATAATCGGTTGTCTGCTGCTAGTATGTCTAACGAGTTGCCTGATGATGGTTCGTTCAATGATGATTCTTCTAACAATTTGGTACAAGATGGTGGCATACATGAGGTAAATTCTGACGATTCTTCTACTTATTAGTTGCCTTCACGAGCTAATCATGGTAAACCTAAAGTGCAATATGAGCCTGATATGCATGCCAAAGCCAAATATCCTATTAACAAATATGTGTCTACTCATCGTTTGTCCAAACCATATGCATCTTACATATGTTAGCTATCTAGTGTATCAATTCCAACAAAATTACAAGATGCTTTGTCTAACCCGAAGCGGGTTAATGCCATGAAAGTTGAGATGGAAGCTTTGGAAAAGAATTCTACTTGGGATTTGGTTCCTTTACCAAAGGGGAAGAAAGTTGTTGGATGTAGATGGGTGTTCACTATTAAGCACAAAGCAGATGGGTCTATTAACTGGTATAAAGCCAGATTGGTTGCTAAGAATTTTACTCAAACCTATGGGGTGGACTATCAGGAGACTTTTGCTCATGTTGCCAAACTTAATATTGTGCGTGTTCTTCTATCCTTAGCAGCAAACCAGGATTGGCCTCTGTTGCAGTTTGATGTTAAGAATGCTTTCCTTCACGGTGATCTTAAGGAGGAAGTTTATATGGATCTCCCACCTGCTATCAGAACATCTCCTGGAAAAGGTGTTGTATGCAGGTTACGAAAGGCTTTGTATGGTTTGAAACAATCTCCTAGAGCGTGGTTTAGGAGGTTTACAAGTTCAATGAAGAAGTTTGGGTATATCCAGAGTCATTCAGATCATACTTTGTTTCTAAAGCGACAAAATAGTAAGTTAACTGCATTGATTATTTATGTTAATGACATGATAGTGACTGGTGATGATCAAAAGGAGTACACGCCTTCAAAAGTACCTAGCTACTGAATTTGAGATGAAAGAATTGAATGAATTGAAGTATTTTCTTGGAATCGAGGTTGCATGATCCAAGCATGGTATTTTCCTGTCTCAACGGAAGTATGCTCTTGATTTGTTAGCTGAAACAAGTATGTTAGATTGCAAACTTGTTAACACTCCGATTGAGTAGAATCATTGTCTGGGTTTATTTTCAAATCAAGTTCCTACTCATAAGGAACGGTATCAGAGGCTTGTGGGGAGATTAATTTATTTGTCTCACACTCGCCCTGACATTGCTTATGCAGTTAGTGTGGTAAGTCAGTTTATGCACTCACCTAGTGAAGCTCATATGGATGCAGTAACCTGTATTTTGAGGTACTTTAAGATGGCTCCTGGCATAGGCTTGGTTTTCTCCAAGAATGGTCATTTGAATGTCGAAGGTTATACATATGCAAATTGGGCAGGTTCTATCACTGATCGACGATCTACATCTGGATACTTTACGTTTGTGGGTGGTAGTTTAGTTACTTGGAGAAGTAAGAAACAAAAAGTGGTGGCTAAGTCAAATGCAGAAGATGAGTTTCGTGGTATGTCTCATGGTGTATGTGAGTTTTTGTGGTTGAAAAAATTGTTGAGAGATCTTGAGTTTAGACCCAAGGGTGCTATGAAACTTCATTGTGATAACAAGGCTGCTATTGAGATTGCTCATAATCCAGTGCAATATGATCGAGCAAAACATGTGGAGATTGATCGACATTTCATCAAGGAAAAATTGGATGCTAGAATTATTATGTTTCCGTTTGTGGGATCTGAAGATCAACTTGATGATGTCCTTATTAAGGATGTGCCTAATAATGTGTTTTCTAACTTGCTTGACAAGTTGGGCATGCGTAGCATCTTTGCACCAACTTGAGGGGGAGTGTTGCGAGTTATATATTTGTTAAAGTGTAAATAGTAGTTTATTGTCCCACATTGGTGAAGCACATATGTAATACCAATTGTAACTCCTATATATACTTTACTTTGGAGATTAATGAATGTATAAGAAATTCCCAGATATTGCATATATATTTTTGGTATTTACCATGTTTAGTTTAATACCTTTTAATGTTTTTAACAATTTTATGTTTCCTGTATTCTCTCCTAATCTTTGTGTTATGAATACAATTAACGCTCTACGCGAAAAGCCTCGCTTTACGAGAAACTTTTCTTACAACCCTGAGAAAAATACTATTTACACGAACCCTCTCGTCAACACAACTTTTATTTTGGATTAAAGGGATTTTGTTGACAATTGGCGACACCTTCACTTTTGATTAACAGCACTGAAGCCTTAGATTCAGGCGATTTAGAAGCATCTTCAGTTTGGATTAACAACACCGTTTTTGGTTCCAAGTCTTGGACGGCGTTTTGAATTCTTTCGCCTAAAGAGGTTATGAAATTTCTAGATGCGTACTAATTTAACCTAGATGGGGATGAATAGGTTCCAACTTAATAATTGAATACAAATTCAATTTTCAATTTAATTTTCACATCCACATTACATACTATACTATCCTACAAAAATGCAATTACAAAGATAAATAAAATGCGCACACATGATGTGGGATTTAACGACGCAAAACCCACATCTAGGAAAATCCTCGGGCTTCCAAGCCAAGACAAATACTAAGAGAAATGAGTACAGAAAGACTTATAAAACTCATCAACTAGATACACATACTAGTAGGCAGTTTTGTCTCCACACTTTGCTAGTTGATCTCTTTTCAACCTTCGAGTAAAAGTAGCATGACATTAATGCGGTTACCAATCACCTTCTCCTTGAACTTTGCAGAATACTAACATGATCATGTAGAATGAATACATGACGAAATAATTTTTGAAAAACAATCAATTATGCAAATCATAATGCACATTTTCTCAATTGATCCTTGTTTCAAGCACAATGAAAATCTGTTAAGAAAAACTGAATTTTGTCTTTTAAAACCATACAATTGAAAACTCTTATTTCTTCCTCACACACTATCGCCGCAACACTCAAATAATATTCTCTGTCCAAAGACTGTTATGCAAGTCTATATATCAAACTAATCTAAACTACGGGGAGTGTATAGAATTCAAGCCCAAGAAATCGATTGCAATACATCGAAAGTTTTAAGAAGAATGCAAGTGCTTATTAAAAATGCACTTGATGGAAGCACAAAACACATGCTTCTTTCAGAAAGCAGTTTAAGTGTATTTTTTTTATAACCAAAATCACTTTTAATTTTTGAATCATTTTTTTTTCAAATAGTACCAAAAACGCTTTTAGTGATTGCATAGATTCTTCCTAATACCAACCCTTATCATTTTTGGAAGATGATGAAGAAGATCAATAACATCTATTTGTTAATTGCAACTTCTCTCAGTATGTTTGGGGGAACTCCAATGACCCAATGCCTGTGAATGCTAGTTCAGATTTGATTTCTTGGCTAGCTAAATGTGGATGATGAGTCTAATCCTTCTTATGTAAGTAAGGCTCTTCTAATTTATTGGCAAGTGTGGAATGATAAAAATAATATTATTTTATGTGATCACAAGGCCCATCCTGCTAGGGGCCTTATGGTTGCTGCTATAGTTGGCAAACAATATTACCTTGCCAATAAAAACTTAGGATCAATTCATACTCATAATGCATCTCATATTTCATCTCAAACAATCAAGTGGAGGTTGCCTCATGCTCCTATACTCAAAATTAATTTTGATGGCTATGTGGTGGATTTTAAGGCTGCTGCTAGGTTCGTCATGAGACTCCAACGGTTCTCCTATTGTTGTTGGGTCCCGCAATCTTGGAGAAAGTACAATTTTTTGTTGTTGAAGCACTGGCTCTTCGTGATGCTTTAAGATTCCCAAAATGTCAAAGGTTTTAAGGATGTGTGTGTTGAGGGAGATTCTAAATTATCATTGATGCCATGTTCAACAAATATATTACATCTTGATGGCTAAGAACAATCATTGACGACATCATATCTCTAGCCAATTCCCTAGTAAAAAAGAGGGATTTGAAAGCGTTTTTTATTTTTTTTAAAATCACTTCCAATTCCAAAATGCCCCCTTAAACCAACGGTAATAAGAAAGCGCTAAAACTTGGGCATAAAGGTGCACGTTTCGGCCACGTCTTTCCACACTTTTAAGTTGGGCCTAAGTCATTTGTGGGCTTGGGTCAGTGAAACCAAAATGTCGCGAGCTCTTAAGTTGGGCCTAAGTCAGTTGTGGGCTTGGGTCCGTGAAACCTTAAGAAACTTATTTCGGATTTCTATAAATTGATTCAGAGTTGTAACTTGTAACCTAAATCTCGCGTGCTCTTATTTCCCCACGAACCCTATTTCGGCCGCGGCTCCGCCATTGAAGCTCTGCTACGAAGCTCTCTTTACTCACCGTACGTAATACGGTTAGTATTCTTCAACCTACCTCTATCCATCTCGTCATACGAGTAGTTTTTATTAATTTATTATCAGGTTTCCTCCGATCATACTAGAGAGTAGAGAGCGAATTGAATCTGATCTTTTGGTGCATATATCTTTGAATTCTCTTCTGATTCTCATATATATGTATGTGTGTGTGTATCTATACATTTATGTGTATACGTGTGTGTTTGATTCCTTGTGATATTGTTTGGATGGGCAGAGATGAAGGTTGTTGCTGCATACTTGCTCGCTGTTTTGGGAGGGAAGAGCAGCCCCTCAGCTGCTGACTTGAAGGACATTCTCGGATCAGGTAACTTTCCTAATAAAAGATCCTTTGTTGCTGCAAGCCTGCTACAATGTATTACTCGTATTAAAATTGTTATTGTTTTCAATTTATTGTTTTGTGTTGATTTTGGATTTCCATTTGTGGGTTTTTCCTTGTTTAGATAATTTAAATTGATTTATGTTTTGAATATCGATTTTGGTTTTGGGCTTTCGAGCTCGTCCGCTTTTACTCTTTAGCCCCACACCCGTGGCAATGATTCTAGTCTTGCCACCCCTTTGGGCGAAAGAGTTATTTCATTTAGATTATATGTTGAAGCAATGTCTGAATTTCGGTGGTGTAGAGTGCTCTTTTTCCTCCATTAGTGCTTATTAATTATGTTGGGATGGAATTTTGATTATCGGTCTTGCAACCTATTTACCTATATTATTGCTCGCAGTTGAATTTCTGCATCATTGGAATGTAGATGATTTTTTATTGGGATTTGGTTATTATGTTATTTGGGAGTGATGAAAAGATTATAGTTCCCGTTTTAACAAGTAACAAAGAAAGAACTCGAATATGTGATGCGTCATGAGTGGTAAATAATTATTGGCAAGCAAATGTGGGCACAAGCTTAAGTTTCCCATTGGACTATTGTTTTAAAAGAGTGGTATATTATTATTATTTGTGCGGTGCCATTTTTGCACTTGGAAATGTAAATTAATTTGTTTGTTTACAGTTGGAGCTGAGGCAGATGGTGACAAGATTGAGTTGCTATTGTCCGAAGTCAAGGGAAAAGATATCACAGAGCTGATTGCATCTGGAAGGGAGAAGTTGGCATCTGTTCCATCTGGTGGTGGTGCAGTTGCTTATTCTGCACCCGCAGCCGGCGGTGGTGGTGGGGCTGCTGCTCCTGCTGCTGCTGAGCAGAAGGAGGAGAAGGTGGAAGAAAAGGAAGAATCAGATGACGTAAGTATTTTATGTCAAACTGACGTAGATGGTACCAAGCTTGCTTTATTCGTAACCTTGGATTTCCAAATTATATCGTGATTGTTTAATAACTTTTTAAATCATATGTTTTGCAGGATATGGGTTTCAGCCTTTTTGACTAAGGGATTTTTGTCCGGAGCTTTGCCTGCATCAAGACTTCATCTTTATAAATTTGGGACCAATGCTGTGTTTTTAAGTTTATGTTTGTAGTTGGATATGGTTCTGGATCTCTAAAATTTTGTTTAGATATGCAAGTGATCGAAGACGTTTGACGTTTGCTTTAGATCTTAATTCCATCTATTTGAGTCGACTAAAGGTTGTTTTCTTGTGATTTATTGCATGTTTCTGTTCATTTAGTGTTTGCGCAACCACGTCTCTCATTATCTAGTTGATCATGGAGTGTGAGATTATTATGTAGCGAAAGTCCATTCTTTCGTCACAAAAATCTGGAAGACTGCTACCAAATGGTTTTGAAAGCAGAAAGAGAAATTGAAGAGACCATCTATGAACTTCGAAATAAAAATCGGAAATTGCAGGGGGCTACCCAATCAGCAGGGTGCAGGCAACACTTTCATTTAGGGCTGGTTTGGTATAGGATATCGAGCCTAAAATGGCATTCCCAATCCTGAACCCAAAATTTTCGAGACTATCAAAATGTCTTTGGTATTTACGGATTTCTTGAAACTGACCTTGCATCAAAATCCAAATCATCTAGAGTGAAATTTAAATTATCTAAATTTGCATTAAAACCCCAAATTGAAATCAAAGACAAAGTAACAGTGAATCGGTGAAGATTGATGGTTGAGATAGAGAGAGAGTGAAGAGATAGACCCGCATCCTCCTCTTGACACGAGCCCCCAATTCAAAACCCTAACCTTAATTCGAAACCCCACACACACACAATCACCGGAGAGAATCAGAGGTGGGGAAGAAGCTGTTAGGTGTGGTGGTGCCCAAAGTGGAGAGAGTTCGTCGGAGTGAGATTGTGAGAGGGTGGGTGGTTGCTGAGGTTCGAATTCGAGAAGAAGAGAGAGCGTTTGAGACTGAGTGAAGGCAGAGATGAGAAAGGCGAAATGAAATGAGAAAGAGTGATTAGGGATGTGTCTGCTCAGGTTTGGATTGAGTTAAAGGAAGGGTTAAGTGGTTTCTGAGTTGCAGAGAGAGATAATTTGAGAGAGTTGAGACAGAAAATGAGAAAGAGAGTTCTGTCTTTAGAAAGCACCCATGTGCTATATATATATAAAGTTTCGGTTCGGGCTGAAAATACCAATGATTTTAAAGTGAGGTCGAGTTTCATACCAAACAATTCGGGATCGGTTCAGTTTCGGTATCAAAATTTTCGGGATTTTTGGTTGGTTTCAGTATGGTTTGGGATTTTCGGTATTTTTTCCACCCTTACTTTCGTTATTCTCCTTTGTTGACAGAATTCATAAGAGCATCTCCAGATGAGGAGTCAAAAAGTCCACATCAACAATAACAGTAAAAAAAGACACCATCAGTGTTTTTCAACTGAAATGCCAATTCCAATGACATGATGTGGATTGACAGCAAGGGTGATTGCTGCCAAATTCAAAACTATTTTTGGTGATTAATAAGCTTTTTTATTATTCTTATTATTATTTTTTGTTCTAACAATACTTATTACAATTTTTTTGAGCAAATGATATTATTTACAATAAGGGGGAGGAGGTGAGCTTAGCCTCACAACGACCTAACAATAATGTCATTCAAATTCGCCTTTAGCGAGAATCGAATCTAATACCTCTCACTTACAAGTGAAAAGGAATACAACTAGACTAAAGTACAAGTGACTAGATTACTTATGACAATTATGAAAAGTAAATAATAGTTTAAATAATAGTTTAAATTTGACATATTGGATAGAGAACAATTTTTTTTTTTTTTTGTTTTTCTTTAAAAGATCAAAGTACCACATAAACTTTCAAATTTAAATTTTATGTCTAAAATTTGACTTCTCCGTTGAATATGCTCTAAAAGTTTGAAGAGTATCTGTTCTGATCAAATTTCTGTTCCTAATCATATCTTCGGATAAAGTGTCCGCTCCTAATTTTGGTAAGAATAGCAAGAAGGCTGAGGAGCTTGCTGGCCACATGAAATGAATATAAAATGCAACTTGCATTACCAAGACTGGCATAAGGATGCTTCGAAGGGAAGTTGCAACGGTTTGCTTACGTATTACGAAGAACCAACTACATTCTAAAATTGGCCTTCTCAACAAACAAACCCCAAACGCCAAACCCATCCTTGTGTAAAAACTTAAGTAAACCCAAAGTTTCACTTCAATTGCATACCCTTTCAATGATGGGCTGCATGTATATACATTGCATTCCAGATTAAATCAGGGAATTGAAATCCCTATTTACAAGGCTATTTGAAATTCAAAAGTATGACAGAAAGATTCAAAATTTGATTACACAGAAAACAAACGTTTGAAAGAGTTTTAAACTCTTCTTGGATAAGACTTTGAAATGATCACAAACTCCTGAGGTCGTTGTAACTGTTCTCATACGATGACTTGGTCTAACATCCCCCCGCAAGCTGACAGGCGGAGAAACAACTAGAAGCTTGAACCATGAAGAGGACAAACCTTTTCTAAATAGATCAGCTACTGGTCTTGAGAACAAATGTAATTCACAATTAACTCTCCACGAACCACCTTCTCACGAACATAATGATAATCCACTTCTACATGCTTTGTTCTTGAATGAAACACACTGGGTTAGAAGCTAGGGCAATGGAAGAAATATTGTTGCACCAGATTGAAGGTCTTACGAGACGCAAATGTAAGTCTCCAAATAGAGACCTTAGCCATGACGGTTCTGCAGCTGTGTAAGGCAGCTGCCTATACTTAGCTGTCTCAAAAATCTTGATATAGCCGTCCTTAAATTAGCAGCAACAAATGCAGCACAAACCAAAGCTACCTTTGAAAAAGCTTTCAACGCTACTGGCAAGAATGGTAATGGCACCAAAGCTATAAAGCAGTGTGTATATTTGTATGATTTTGTGTCAGGGGCTTTTGTTTTCCCAGTGCGAGGGGTTAATGACGGTAACAAACCGGTCACCGAAATCCTCACGCAGGCCTAAGATGACCCTGTTCATTGTGAAAGAGCATTGGTCTCTGTTGAAGTTTTGGGTCATATTATATAAGAATGTTGCATTCCTTGTTACTTCTCAGTTATTAAATATCTAAAAAAAGATATGTGAATAATGTATTAAAATTAGAAGGTACTTGCGTACCAAAAAAATGTATATGTGATTATTATAAATCAAAAGGATAGAAATTTGAAGAAAGGAAAAAAATGATATTGATAACGAATATCGACCATATACTATCAGTTTTGTGTTCCTCTTTAATTTGAAATTCTTATTATACATTCACTTTAATATGCAATGGCTTTAATGAAGATAAAATTATGGTATATGTACTTTCATTAAAACTTGACATCACCGCATCATGCTGAATACATGCTCGAACTTGTTTTATTCACCATTTGGTTCATGCAACTTGTGTTTCTTTATTAAAGGGGTGTGGAGGTTTGAACTTGAAACCCTTTAAAACATTTGGAAGAGAACAACTACTGCACATCCAATTTTTTTTCTGCCATGCACCCATGTCCGTCTTAAACCCCACTTTGTTTTATGACCTTTCCTTAGACAATCCAAAATAATTCGATAATCTTTTAAGATTGCTTCCTTTGACTATTGACATTCTTTTCAAATATGCAAAATCCTCGATTATGGGCAACATGTGATTAGGAAGAGATTGTTCGAATTGGTCTAGAGTCAGCAATTACGAATACAAAAGATAGGCGTAGTTTTATAAACATTTAATCAAGAGGGATTCGAGGGAGCCTATTTTACAAGTTCGGTGCTTTATGGTATTATTATTTCAATGGTAAATTATTATTTTCTTCACTCCGTTGCTCTCCTTTGATTCAAATTTCCATTCCTATACAAAAGTTAACCCTCAAATCTTCTCTCACTAATGTATTATTTTTACCTAATTTCTGTCATACGGCATAGAGGTTCCTCTTAGCTTCGATTTTTGGCTACTGCTTCATTACATAGCTAAATATGAAGACAAAACTACGAGCATCCTATGACGACCAAATTTGAAGTCAAAATTGTGGACGATGGTGCGAGTAACTGTCAAATTGCATTTAGCTCTAGAGAGGTTAAATTACAAGATATATATACCAAAAACCACGATGTCCAAATTATGGTTAGGATTGGAATTCTAGAAACCATGAAGTCAAGCTTTTGTATTGTTTTTGTTCAAACAAAACTAGAAGAATGAGCTAAAGCTAGTAATTTCCATCCAATGATTTAATACGTAATAGAAAAAACAAAAACAGAAGGAACAAAGGACTACGCTACTAAATTTAGACTTATACCCTTCTTGGGTTGCTTGTGTATATATATATATATATATATATTGTGGGACCATTATTTTCTAGGGTTGGAGTAAGGCTGATCTTAATACTGTTACCTCAGAAGTCCGGTTATGAACTCACTAGCTTCAGGCAGAGCTATATTAGACAGTGCAGGATGCTGCCATCACTCTGCTCCTGGACACTAGGCAGAATCCAAGCGACGTCGCTGGATGACCATGCTTATTCCGCAAGACACGCGATTTGATCTGGATAGAGGCTCAATCAAATCCTATAAGTCTTGGAGTCCCTACAATCTAGGGATAGGTGTGGGCTGCAAGTAATCACACTCCTAAGATGATGCTATATCTACTTACTAGATATCCTCTCAGATTCTTCTGGCTTAGAACAAGGATTATATCCTTAAAAAGTCTCTCTCTCACAGTATAAATACACCCATATTGGGTTCCTCTATGGTAACACAATCTTTACACTTGAATTTTGTTGCCTATTGCTTGAGTCTCAAATCATAACTAACTTGACTGTTAGAGAGCCTTAAGCTGACACACCCCCTAAGCCAAGGGTTTGCTTACGGTTGTTTACTGTTTTACAGGTTGTTCTAGACTATACAGATTTGTGCTCAACCACCGCTTATAGAGGTGTGCAGATTTTGTTCCAACAATTAGTGCTTTTACCAAGAGAGAACCCATATTCCCCTCAACCAGATCACTCTACCAACAAATATGTCAGTCGAAGAAGACTCAGTCAACGCGCACGTTAATCCGACCGGTGCAGAAGGCCTACTCTCTGATGTATCAGTTATTACTGGGGCAAAAAGCTTGTTGCCCCCAACTACTGCAACAACGCCCAGAGCTAGCAATGATCCCCAAGGGACTGCGATCGCCCCTAGGGAAGGAGGAGATCTAGCTAAAAGGTATCCCTCTTCTATAGATCAAATATGGGAAACTCAGGCCAAGATCAGCACTTTTGTTGAAAAACTACAAAAGAACTAGACTTCTGCCCATCCTGAGAGCAATTCTGATTTCGTGGACATGCAAAGACGGATGAGGAACCTAGAGCGGGACATCGCCTCCTACCAAATTCCCGTCATTGGATTTGGAAGCATAAGCACCACAACGCCAGAAGGTGACCCCATAATGTCTCCAATCATTTAGGCATCAACAAATGCGGCAAGCCTTTGGAGAAATCCCACCATTGATCGATGGACCCCGGGCGTAGATACAGGAGAAGGAATCCAAAATCCTCATGATCCCCCTCAAAACACCTTGGGGGTATGAACCTCACCGTTTAAGGTTTGATGAACTCGAGGTTCCTGAGAGCCAAGAACAACGATATTCTCCGAAAATATATAACCAGGCAGGTCACATCCTACTCCCTACTTCGGATAATCGAAGGTGTTCCTCCGCCTAAAAAATTCTCTCAACTAAGGATTAAGTTTTTCTTTGGTGACTCTGACCCCGATTACCATATCATGAATTACAAAAACGCCACAACGTTATACAATAACAACGACGCCTAGATGTGCAAGATGTTCCCATCCACCTTGGAGGGACTTGCTATGAGGTGGTATTCAAAATTACCTGTTAGGTCCATTGACTGCTTTGAAACTCTGGTCAACTTATTTACGAATACCTATTATGTATACCATGATGTCCGGAAACACCACGAAGCTATGTTCAGGTTATTCCCTCAAACCAGAGATGAAAGTCTTCGAGCCTATTTGAAGAGCTTCCATGTAGAATTGGCTAAGTTGCAAAAACTAGATGATAAGCTTGCGACTATAGTGTAGACATATAAATCTTGTTGCATACAAATGATGCATCACAAAGCTCCACGTGGCATATGACTTACCACAAATGGACAAGTCATCAATGACATGTGGCACAAATCAAGCAAAGGAAGCTTAAAACTTCTTAGAATTTGGCCAAAGAGAGAAAAACTCTCTTAAAAAAAAGGGCAAGTGTTCAAAGTGTTATCAAAACCCGAAAGAAAGTTAAGGCATCTTAAAAAAAAAAAGTTAAGAATTGAAGATTGCTCACAAAATAGGCAACAAAGGCCCTATAATTCGGCAAAGGGAGTAAAGATGGCTGAAATTAAGACACAAACATCCTTAAATTCTCCCATAGACGAATTAGGACATAAATCAAAGCCAAATCCACCCAAAGGCAAGCCTTGAGAAACCTATAAATACAAGGTCCTCCCACAAGCATAAGGGTGGAAAAAAATTTACACTCAGAAGAGCCAATGCCAAATCTTTGAAGAGTAATACGTTACCAAAGCTCTCTTTGAAGAACGCACAACCAAAGCCGAAGCACTCCCTTGAAGAATCAACAAGCACTTGTGCTGATTCTTTCAAGACTTTGTTCCAAGCTTAAAACTTGTAACGATGTTCGATTCAAGATCAAGTTGCCAAGACCCTTGAATCAACAAAATCCTACATCAACACTACATTTGTCGCAGCTTTGAGGTGAAGACCATTCACGCATTGTTTCAAGCTCAAAACTTGAAGCAATCGTTCAATCGTTCGTCCAAGATAAAGTCAATGTCACCCTTGGATCAACAATCAACCATCTGCATCAAATTTGAAGACCGAATAAGAGGAAAAGTTGTAAACATAGATTGTAACCTACAAATTCAAATCATACAAATTTACTTTATACACGTGTTCTTGTTTTATTTGATACAGAATTTTGTGTTTACAAATTTGGAATGCCCGGTGGGATCTCTCTACCTCTCATCTCTGTCTTTAAACCTTGAAAAAACACAAATGGCAGCAAGAAATGATCAAGCTCTTCCCATTACCAACACGAAGAACAAGGGCATCCTTGCCGCAAGTGGTGGCACTTTCGGCATCACAACCCGAAGCATGGCAAGAACTTTCTCTGCCATGCCTTCCACCCCTCCATCAACTCTGCTAAAGGAGCAAGAGCACCTGAGGCACGAACCTATGATCACCCTGGCTTCGCTAAGGGCACTAAGAGAATAAAGTCCAAGGAGCTACTCTGAGTCTTTGACTTCTGATACCGACTCGAGCAGCTCGTGTCCTGTAGGCATACAAGTCATGACTACTGGCGTGACTTCCATCGAGGAGCAGTTGGCTCAAATGAACGGAGTAATTGCAAGGCTGACAAGGACTGTGTAGGAGAATGACTTGCAAATTGCTACACTAGTCAATTGTCTGAAGGCGCAGCACAACGACAAAGTTAACCCGAAGGTTGATTCACCAAATAAGGAAATCGATGAAAAGGAAGAGCCTTTGGTGGAGAAAGCAGAGGAAAAGCGGGACCAAGCAATAATGCTCATGGGATCTCTTTCTATCCAGCAACTGCAAGAGATGATCACTAGCACCATCAAGGCGCAATACCAAGGAAGTTCGCATGACTCCGTGTTGTACTCAAAGAGTAAGAGAGCAAGGATGAAGGCTTGAAGCTTAGGTCACATGAATATGCCATATGCTGTGCCGCCCATGACACAATCAACTTCACTGACGAAGACTTGCTACTAGGGTCAAAGCTTCACAACCGTCATCTCTTCATCTCTGGGTATGTGAGGGAGCACAAAGTCAACCGCATGCTTGTGGATAGAGGTTCAGCCATAAACATCATGCCAAAGTCAACAATGACTACAATCAGCATTAAG
This sequence comes from Cydonia oblonga, assembly GCA_015708375.1. Lineage (NCBI taxonomy): Eukaryota > Viridiplantae > Streptophyta > Magnoliopsida > Rosales > Rosaceae > Cydonia > Cydonia oblonga. The sequence goes on along the minus strand of JADOBS010303895.1, from coordinate 16,882 downwards.
GTAGATGAAATATCTTAAAGCAGTATTTTAATCCAAGGTTTTAACCAAGGAGGACAAAAAGCGATAGGCATGGTCTGGGTCAAAATAACCATTGGCGATCTCAAATCAAGCACGCTATTCCATGTGATTGATGCGAGAACTTCCTACAGCTTACTCTTGGGAAGGCCTATGGAGTAGTGTCCTCCACCCTCCACCAATGCCTAAAGTTTTACTGAGAAGGGGTGAAGGTGATACAAGGTGACACCAAACTATTCACTGAAGCTGAGTCACACTTTGCGGATGCCAAGTTCTACATGGATGAAGAAATGGTGCCCAAAGCTCTTCCATAAGAGATCAAATCCACAGGTAAAGTCGTACCCAAAAAGTAGGAGTGGCAAGCTGTGCCCAACAAGCAAGAAGGGAAAGCCATGCCATCTTCAAGCAAAGATGATAATGAGTGTGCTACGCCCACAACAACCAAAGGGAGTGTTACGCCCTCAAAAAGGTCAAACATACCTATTTTCCGATACATCTCGATGTTAAGAAGAAGGAATGGGAAATCCCCATTCAAAATTTGAACAAGCAAAGTCGACACACGGCTACACAAAGATAAATGTAGTGTTACCTCTAGCACAGCTAGGCGACGCTAAAGTTTCAAAACCACCACAAGGTTTCGTAAAACCCCTGCCAAAAGGGGGGAAACCAAGCTCTGGTCTAACCAAGAAGACCGAGGAAGGTTTCGACCCAAACACGTACAAACTCATGTCAAATGATGGGTACGATTTCGCCTCTTCTTCAAATCTTGGAAAGAATAACGCAAACACCATCAACAACAAAGAACGTGACCTAGCCGAGACTCAAAAGAAGTTGAGGGAACATGGTTACGGAGTTGACAACAACAAAGATGGACTTGGCTTCACACCAAATACACCCCTGAAGATCTCAAGAAAAGTGAAGAATGCTAGCACTCAACACATCAGCGTGAGCATTGAACAAAATTAAGCGAAGCCTAAACCCAACCTTTGAACATCAGTCTTCGATCAACTGAACCGTTCAAAACCTAGTGTTTTGACACTTGATTGGATAAGATCGAACCTCTGTCTTCAAAAGGCTTAACACGCCAACACCTCAAAGCTTTGTTTTCGAAAGGTTGTCAAAGCCCAAGAAACAAAGCAACATGGCTAGTCCTCCTCCATGACGGTCGGCCTTGGAAAGACTTAAAGAAACCAATGAGCCTTGTAGAAAGAGGAAGACAACACTGAAGGAAGAAAAGCTCGACGATCTAGCAGAACAAGATGATGTTCGAAGCTCGATTCCTTCAAGGATGAAATGCCAAGAAACCCTAGAGGTGGACACAAAAGGACCACTGAAGGTAAGAAGGTGCACCATCATCCACACTAGCTAACAAGCCCAAGAGGACGGCACTGAAGATGAGGTCTAAGGCGTCTTCCACATCATAATCCAAGAAGACAAAGAAGATAAGGTCCCCGAGGAAGACATCACTGTTGTGCCACCATAACTCAAGGATGGGGGGCAAGCCACGGTCGATGACCTTAAGGAACTCAACTTAGGCACAAGCAAGGAGCTAAAGCTTATCTTTGTAAGCGCACTGCTAAGCATAGATGAGGTCGAAGAGTACTACCAACTGCTCTTGGAGTACGAAGATGTCTTTGCTTGGACTTACAAAGAAATGCCCGGCTTTGACCTTACCATTGCCATGCATCGCCTTGCAATCAATCCTAGAACACGGTTGATAAAGCAAACTCAAAGACATTATCCATCCGAGCTCATCCCACAAATTGAGCCTGAGATTGACAAGTTGATCAAAGCGGGCTTCATTTGAGAGGTGCAATTTCCTAAATGGATCTCTGAGATAAATACGTGTTTGCGTGGACTTCCGAGACCTCAACGATGCTTGCCCGAATGATGACTTTCCCTTGCAATCATCGAAATCATGGTGGACACAACCACTGGCCATGAGACACTATCATTCATAGACGGCTTTTTTGGGTAACATGGCTCTCTAAGACGAGGAATTAACAGCCTTCTGCACTCTAAAAGGTATATACTGCTACAAGGTAATGTTTTTTGGCTTGAAGAACGCTGAAGCTACATATCAACGCGTAATGCAAAAAATCTTCAATGACATGCTACACAAAAACACAGAATGTTACGTAGACGATGCAGTTGTAAAGACCAAGAAGAGATCCGATCACTTAAAAGATTTACTACATGCATGCTTACACCATTCACTTGGTTGCAAAAGCTAAACTGGTCAAATAAGTCATGTTCAAACACGTTTTGACAGAGTGACTAGCTAAATGGGCGTTGCTTCTTAATCAGTATGAGATCATCGACGTCCTAGCTAAAGCAGTTAAGGGACAAGCCCTAGCAGACTTCCTTGCCAATCATCCAATCCCAGCCGATTGGAAAATCTTAGACGACTTGCCTGACGAGGAAGTGTTCTACATCAACATCTTCCTGCATGGACAATGTTCTTCGACAGATCCGCACGAGCAGACGGAGCTGGGGTAGGAGTAGTATTCATGTCACCACAACGACAAATACTACCCTATTTCTTTCTACTAAGCGAGCTATGCTCCAACAACGTCGTTGAGTACCAAGCACTAATAATCGGACTCCAAATGGCGATTGACATGGAAATCACAACGCTAGAAGTGTATGGTGACTCCAAGCTCATAATCAATTAACTCTTGACTGGATATGAAGTAAGGAATGATGATCTCGTCCCATACTTCCAGCTAGCAACTCAACTGCTACGAAAGTTCGAGGTTGTGATGCTAGGACATGTGCCAAGAAAAGAAAATTAAATGGCAAACGTTTTCGCTAACTTAGCCTTAAATATGGCGTTAAGAGAAGACGAAGCTGCAGACGTGCCAGTTTGCCAAAGATAGGTGATCGACCTCGTCACTGAAATGCTACTAGATGATACAAACGTCATTTAAGTGCTTCCAGTTGACATTGAAGAATGGAGACAGTCGCTTATCGACTACTTTGAAGTACGTCGACGAGCATCTTGCTTCCTTTGCGTCAAAGAAACACTCTATTGACATTTTTTTAAAAGAGTACTTCTAAGATTCCTAGGTGAGGAAGAAGCCAATCAAGCCATGGAAGAAGCACATTCAGGCGTATGCGGAACGCATTAATCTGGACCAAAGCTACACTTTCAGCTCAAAATAATGGGCTATTACTGGCCAAGCATGGTGACGGATTGCCTGGAGCACGCCAAAAGGTGCCAAGCCTGCCAGTTTCATGCCAACTTCATACATCAACCGTCTGAGCCATTACACCTTACGGTTGCTTCATGGCCATTTGATGCATGAGGATTAGATTTCGTGGGACCAATCGTACCAAAATCATCTGCCAGAGAGGCCTACATCCTAGCCGTAACGAATTCCTTCTCCAAGTGGGCTGAAGCCGTACCCCTAAGGGAAGTCAAGAAGGAAATTGTTGTCCGCTTCATCAAGGAGCATATCATCTACCGATATTGTGTGCCTCGTTACATTATCACTGACAATGGACAACTAACTTGTGGAATAGCTCTGTGAGAAATACCAGTTCAAGCAACACAAGTTTTCTATGTATCATGTCCGGCCAATGGTTTTGCAGAAGCATTTAACAAAACGTTGTGTAATCTTCTGAATAAGGTAATCAGCTGAACAAAGCGAGATTGGCATGAAAGAATAAGCAAAACACTTTGGGCATATAGGACAACACATAGAACTACTACCCAAGCTACGCCTTATTCTCTCGTATATGGCATGGAAGCTGTTATGCCACTCGAAAGTCAAATCCCCTCACTAAGGATGGCTATACAAGAAGGCTTAACTAAAGAGGAAAACATAAAGCTACGACTTCAAGAGCTAGAAGCACTCGACGAAAGAAGGCTTGAAGCTGAACAACACTTGGAATGCTACCAAGCACAGCTATCCAAGGCATTCAACAAGAAGGTCCACCCAAGGTATTTCTAAACTAGATATCTTGTCTTGGCATTACAAAGGTCCATCATCACAACTCATAAAACAAAAAGAAAATTCACATCAAAGTGGGATGGAGCTTACGTTATGTAAGATGTCTACATCAATGGCGCATACTTAATCATGGTGAAAGATAGCTTAAAGATCGGCCCATCAATGGTAGATTCTTAAAGCATTACTAACCCTAAAACAAACAAACAATGCTCTTCGCCCGCACGAGCCTAAATTACACACGGCAACAATGCTCTTCGCCCACACGAGCCTAAACTGCACAAGGCAACAATGCTCATCGCCTGCACCAACCTAAACTGCAAACGGCACAATGCTCTTCGCATGCATGAGTCGAAACTATAAACGGCACCAAATACACACAATGCTCCTCATTCGCACGAGCTTAAAAGGCGACACGCACCGCTCATAGCCCGCAAGAGTATAAACTGTGTACTGCAAAACAAAAAACAAAATCATCATCAAAATCGCTAAAATCCATCACTCACTTGAACTACATCATGACTTGATCCCTCATCAACCAAGGGTACATAGGCAGCTTGAAACTTCAAAACTTCAAGTACAGTCACATCCATTCAAGATCAAGCCCCTACAGCCCTTGAAGAAAAAATTTCATTGCATTCAAGATCAAGCCTCCATGGCCCTTCATTCAAGATCAAGCCTCTACGGTCGTTGAAAAAGAAATTTTCATTTTATTGAAGATCAAGCCTTTACGGCCCTTGAAGAAAATTTTCGTTTAATTCAAAACCAAGCCTCAATGGTCCTTGAAGAAATGTTTCATTTAAGAAATACGCCTCAACAGCCCTTGACGAAATTCATCACTTCAATTCAAGACCAAGCCTCAACGGCCCTTGAAGAAATGTTTCGTTCAAGATATAAGCCTCAACGGCCTTTGACAAAATTCATCATGTCAATTCAAGATATACGCCTCTATAGCCCTTAAAGAAGCAAAATAGTTCAAGATCAAGTCTTGGCGACCCTTGAGTTAGAGCATCCATATTGCAGGACTTCAAAATATGTTTCCTACATGTGTCAAGCACATGCCTACAATGCGCCTTGAGGTGGGGGCATTTGTAGACATGTAAATCTCATTGCATACAAATGATGCATCACAAAGCTCCACGTGGCATATGACTTATCACAAATGGACAAGTCATCAATGACATGTGGCACAATTCAAGCAAAGGAAGCTAAAAACTTCCCATAATTCAGCCAAAGAGAGAAACTCTCTTAACAAAAAGGGCATGGGTTCAAAGTGTTCTCAAAACCGGAAAGAAAGTTAAGGCATCTTCATAAAACACTCAAGAATCGAAGATTGCTCACAAAATAGGTAACAAAGGCCCTATAATTCGGCAAAGGAAGTAAAGATGGCTGAAATTAAGACACAAAATATCCCAAAATTCTCCTATGGACGAATTAGGTCACAAATCAAAGCCAAATCCACCCAAAGGCAAGCCTTGAGAAGCCTATAAATAAGGTCCTCCCACAAGCATAAGGGTTGAAATTTTTTTACACTCAGAAGAACCTCTGCCAAATCTTTGAAGACTAATACGCTGTTAAAGCTCTCTTTGAAGAACACACAACCAAAGCCGAAACTTTTTTTTTACCAAAGCCGAAGCACTCCCTTGAAGAATCAACAATCACTTGTGTCGATTCTTTTAAGACTTTGATGCAAGCTCAAAACTTATAATGATGTTCGACTCAAGATCAAGTCGCCAAGACCCTTGAATCAACGAAATCCTACATCAACACTACCTTTGCTGCAACTTTGAGGTGAAGACTTGATAACTCATATAGTTCATGCATTTATACCATCCATTTCTAGCCTCTTTGTGATGTTTTGAGTTAAACTGGCTGCATTTTACCTTATTTTGTGTTAGTGTGCAGTTACGTGTGCTATAGGATCAATTTGAAGGCACAAGAAATGAAAACATGTCATTTTTGGAGCTGACCCTTATTCAAACGTGGAAAAACGTTTAGTGGCCTGTTTTGAAGCCCAAATAAAGACTCCAAAGTGAATCTGGCTGGTTAGAAGACCAAGAGCAGAATGGGAAAGGAATTGGAATATCTAGCCTGATTTGGAGGAGCCAAATAAAGAAAAACGTTCAAAACCTTGGCTTAATGGTTGGGATCACCTTGTAATCAGCTACAGCCCCATTTAGCATATAAATACTAGGGTTTTCACAAGCCCCCCTTGGCGGTCGCCCATAGCTCTCTCTCTTTTCTCTTTCTTTGGCTTTCTTCCAGAAACAAAACCTTATTTCCCTTCACCATCCGCTAACATCGAAGAAACCACGCAGCCGCACTGTTCTTGAAGGATTTCCACATCAGAACTGCTTCAAGGGGGTTTCCTCTATGAACTTTAATTTCACTCATGTTGTCTTGATATTTATATATTCTGTAATCATGTTGTGTAATTAAGTTCATAGCTGGGGATTTCGATGTAGCCTTGCAAAACTCTTCTATGTTTTTAAGTTAAAGTATTCAAATTACCAATCTGTGTTCTTGTTTCATTCACTGATTTTATAGTATAATTTGTTTGTTAATCTTAATGCTTGATCACCATTAGGGCTGCTTATGAATTATTTTATTAAGGTTATAGTACACATCATGCTTAATCTTGGTAGACATGTGAATGAATGAAGAAACTGCTTTGCATACATCCTACCATGTGATTTCTTTGGTTCTTTGAAGTTTTCTTGTTCTTAATGGATTCTTATTTGGTAATTTAAGTTGAACATCACAACTAGGCTGCCAATTAGGATACTTGATCACAACCACATATCAAATGGATGATCATAAATGAGTAAAACGAACCCTAGTTGCAGATTGGAGAGTTGAATGCGTTTTGACTTAATTTTCATGGAATTGGTTTGTAACGGTGAAATCGGTATCCCTAGTTCCGTTCCCATCATTTTTGAATCAATCTATCATTAATCTTTATCTTGTTTTGCATTTTAAGTTACTTTAGCCTTCAAAACAAAAATCTAATTCAGTTTTCATTTTCATTGCTTAGTTAGGGTTCACATAAAGCTAGTAATTTGTAGAGTTCTAATCAGTCCCTGTGGTTCGACACCCGTACTTGTGCCATTATACTATCCTTATATTTTCACTTGAAAGGAACATAATAAGACTATCCACGCATTGTTTCAAGCTGAAAACTTGAAGCAATCGTTCAATCATTCGTCCGAGATCAAGTCATCGCGACCTTTGGATCAACAATCAACCATCTACATCAAATTTGAAGACTGAATTAGAGGAAAAGTTGTAAACAAAGATTGTAACCTACAAATTCAAATCAATACAAATCGACTTTGTACACGTGTTCTTGTTTTATCGATACAAAATTTTCGTGTTTACGTATAGCATTGAAACAAGGCCTCTATGTCCATTCGCTTATCTTCTAAAAGCTAAACAAAAAGAAGTACGACTATGCTACTCTAGCTGAATGCTTCAATATCGCAAATGATCTGACATACTCATATGACAAGAGTCGAAGAACAGCTGTTGAACCAGATTACACTAGAAAAATAGATAAAAGAAGGGTAAACAGAGACACTCCCCCATATTCTCCTTGATAGGTTATGAGATGAGGGCATCGAGACAAACAAGTCTTATCAAAGCCTAAGCAGTACACTGCCTTGAACACTACCATTAATAACATCCTCCATAGTGTAAAAGATAAATCCACCGCTCCTAGAACACTTGGCTAAGAAGAACCCAAGCGAATACTACTATTTCCACAAAAGTACCGACCACGCCACTAGAGGTTGTCGAGCATTGAGGTAAACCTGGAAATTTCTTACATGATCCGTTAACACGCCATGAAAATAACGGGTCAACACGATAACTGATCGGGTCGTTATCGGGTCACACCATAAGGACCCATTATTAACAGGTTTACACAAAGGTGACACGTGGGCAACCTGTTTTGACACGTTAAGAAAAAAGTTATCTTGATTATTTTAATTTTTTAAACTACTAAAAAAAACTTACTATAAAATACAATAGCCATAGTGTATATGTATATATAGTATATTAAATGTGTACTATTGTATTATTATTCTATATAAATTTTAACAAATTAAGTTTTATTTATTTATTTTGATTGTATACTATAGGCAAAGAGTGAAATTTAAAAAATAGTAATTTAAAAAAACCAAACACATTTAAAAAAATTAATAATTAATTTACAAGTGCAAAAATGTGAAAAAAATATGCAACGACTTGTGATCCCATCCTCAACGCCTCGACTAAGGGTACATCATCGTTTGATTTTTAAAACCATATAAACCCTCATGAATAGTTTTTTTAAGGGAGTTCACAATAAATAAAATTCATTACAAGTGCGAAAAATGTCAAAAAATATGTAACAACTCGTGATTGCATCCTCTACGCCTTGAGTATGGGTACATGGTCATTTGAATTTTTAAAACCATACAAACCCTCATAAATAGTATTTTTAGGGGAGTTCAAAATAAATAAAATTCATAATCATTAATGTATTAGTCTCAAAAAGGTGAATGCATATATAAACGTGCAAGGTTCCTCAACCTTGAAACGCAACTCCCTTCATTTTGTATATCCTTGACCGTAATTTATAGTAATGTACTAATGTTTTTCATTAGGCTCTTATTTTGGAGTACGTAGTACTTGAAAGACAATTTTTTTTTATTGTTTTGAAATAATATTTATGTGACAATGTAGTATGATATACTACTTTAGTATTATGCTTTATTTTTTTTTCATTTTCATTATCTATTGATTTAAAATATATTTTCTTTAACGGGTAACGAGTTGGGTCATATTACTTGATAATATTAATGAGTCAATTTCAGGTCAGGTCATATTATCTATTTACTTTAACGGGTGTACATGATACGAGTTAAGATATCGGGTATGTCACGAAAATGACACGAACACAGAAAACACGAAACGAATGCCAGGTTTACACTGAGGGATCATATAGAGGAATTACTGGAACAAGGACACTGCTGGAATTAGTCAGGGATAAGGTGAGAAAAGAAAATTCGACCAAACCCAGGGAAATGGATCGGTCAGATAAGCACACTGAAGATGAAGACCAACAACCTGCAAAGAAATAGACCCTCAACATAAACTTCATCTGTGAATGACGAATACAAGCAGCATTGGAAGTTACGAGGAAGCTGGTGCTAATCTCCCTGAAGTGGATGCCCCGTCGTCACATTAAGATCGAATAAAAATAAAAGGTAATACGAACTACACAGGGTTTGATTCTCTTGCCAAGATATGTAGGCAGTTCCCTTAGGACCCAATCGCAACACCACCGCCTGCGTGAAGACAAGTCCATAGAGAACTCATCTCCTAATGCCCACCATAGGCTCATTGTCAAAAGTGATCTCTGTTGTAATTTTTACGTTATATCATCTTTTCTTTAGAACTACACTAGTAATTTGATTCTTCATCTCAGAGATATGTAGGTAATCCTTCTCAGATTCAATCACAACCCCCTTGTAAACCAACTTTACTTGGACCATGAATAAAGACATCTGCTTATCTCAAATATGTGTTCTTTCTTTATTTTTAAGTAATGTAGTGAGTAATCTACTTGTTCAAAATAGGGCCCCAACTTTGAAAAAATTTCACCAATGGAAGTTTAAAAACATTCAAAGTTACACTGTCAAATGAGCCTTATTTAGCCCAATCCGTCTAGAACGGTTAGCAGCTTAGGAGAATCCAACCGTAATAAACGCAGTAACGATTGGCAGGCTATGGGCACAAGCACATGTCGCCTTAATCGAAAGTCCAATGCACCCTCCGGCCATCGAAAATTTTATGTAACCAACAAGGTTGTGGGTTATAACATTCAAACCCGGGCTCTACGCCATTCGAAGGAATAGTCTAAAAGATGATCCGGTACTCATCTAAAGGTGGCTCTGAAATCCGACCCCGAGTATGACTAATCTATCCCAGACTAACTTACTAAGATAACTAAGCTTTGCAACACCAAGTGTTAGACGGTCCGAATAGGGCATCCAGACTAGGTAATCTCCAAGAGGAATTTATTCCAACAAGGTTCCGATACACGGAAATGCTTTAGTCAAGCCAACAAAAGTAATCCGATTGGAAATGCTCAGGTCTGATGCTTAGGGTCTGACAAAAGGATTCAAAAAGTGTTTCCAACCCACAAGCATGTAACCTTATCGCCAACGAACTTTTGTCTAAAGATTCGCTGGGGACAAACACGCAACACGAGCTAGGAAGTATACACTCTTTAAGCATCATGTTTCAACAAAACTCGAAGAACCCAAAAAAGGAATAAGAATAACAGGTAATGGGAGGACATTCTCGAGAAACGAGATACCATCCTTTACGATCTAGCGCAAAAGTAGAAAGGCAAAAGTGTCCATGGGTCTTATTGCCTGGTATCATAGTAGGTGGTGCTCTAAATATCGCAATGGGTACCCTTACAAGAGCTGAGTTTGGAAGATGATGTTATTGTGAATCAACATCATCAAGGGGGCTGTTATGCTCTGTCCCGAGCCCATAAACTCACATGTGCTTCGCCTTCCTTCTGATCGTTCCAAAGTTAGCTTACTCTGGACAATTAGCTAAATTGGGGACACGGCTAGAAAAATACGAAGAACAAGAAAGGAACACCTTCAAATAAAAAGGTTGAAAGACTCAAAGCCCGGACAGGAGCAAAGTGTTCAATGAGTAAGACATGCCCTCATGGATCTAGATCAGGAATTTTCCATAAAAAAAGATGTACAAGATAGGCATATTTTTACGCAAGCGCGTGTCTAGTATCAAAATCCCAAAAGGGATCACTTTGGTACAAAAGTTTGGGTGAGACAAGCCCTCACCCCTGGTGATGAAACATTTGGAAAAAAAAATTACACAATGTTCCTAGCTAAAGTTATCAAGGTCTTCTGTTAGAACAGAAATATGTTACGCCCACCTTGCTGCATTCCAAGCGCGACATTAGGCCTTGAAGGTGAGTATTCAGATGGAAACCCACCATCGTTGTTGTCCACCCGTAAAGGGGTGGAGAAAAACGGAGACAAAGAATTCATCAGGGCATCCCATCACTTTGAAGAAATTGGACTTCAATGCAAATTTTGCACTTAGAATCCAAAAGGGAATAAGGTTTGTGATGGGGCACCCTTATGGAATCCAAGCACTCAAGTCACATGAGTACCATATTGGCGAGTGTTTAAGTGAAGAACCGTCACCGCCACAATCATGCAACATCGGATAATGAAGGAAACGGCGGCCAACAACTCTTCTTGGAATTCAACGATCAACTCTAATGCAATATTTGCATCGAAGGTAGCACATGGGATGAATATTATAAAACAAGTTGCAGGAAGAAGGGAAGCATTTTTAGAAGGTTTGTAGAAGGCGACATTTTTTTTGGGATTGTATTTTTCTCAACAAAGAACTCAGAAAAAGATTAAAGTTAGGCAAGGAAGGCACATGCATTATGGCAGAAAATGAGAAAGGTTTGAAGGAAACCGCTGCTAGAAGAAGCTATATAAAGGAAAATCACCAAGAGATTGAAAGTGAAGATACATGTATCTTGGGGACGATATACACGAAGATTGATGATAATTAATCAAACGCGAGGAAAACGTTACCACTTAAAACAAAGGAGTTCGTCATCATGGAAGGGGATTTATTTTCATAATTCCGAAGATTATGCGATGGAAATTGAAACGACTCGACTACCCATATTTAAATGATGATCTGAAGACCGGACGGTACATATTCCAACTTACTCCGAAAGACATGGTCTTTGGTAACAATCCATCCTCAAGAAGAACGGGTTGCCTTTCGGACGGATAGTTAGGGGCAATTGTGGGAACATGACTTTCTAAGGCCAGAGCAAGGCAGATCTGAATACTGTTACCTCAGAAGTCCGGTGATGGACTCACCATCTCTGGGTGAAGCTGTATCAGACGAAGCAGGATGCCACCATCATTCTACTCCTTGGCACTAGGTGAAGCCCGAGTGGCTACAGTGGATAACCATGCTTGCTCCGCAAGACACGACGTTTGATTCGGATATGGACTCAATAAAATCCTATAAGTATTTGAGTCCCTACAATCTAGGGATAGGCATGTGCCACAAGTAATCATACTCTTAAGGGGATGCGATATCTACTTACTAGATATCCTCTTGGATTCTCCTGTCTTAGAACAAGGATTCTATTCTAAAAATGTCTATCTCCCACGATATAAATACACCCATCTATGGAAACACAATTTATACACTTGAATTCTCTTGCTTACTGCTTAAGTCTCAAATCATTCACTAACTTGACCGTCGGAGGACCTTTGGCCGACACACCCCTTTCAGCCAAGGGTTAGCTTACTCTTGTTCACTGCTTTGCAGGTTGTTCCAGACTATACAGATTTTTGTTCTTAGCCACTACTTACGGAGTTGCGTAGATTTGGTTCCAACATATATCAAACTCCATTCATTCATTTCTTAACCCAAGCAAATAATTTATAATCACGTTAGATTCAATTTAAAAACATACATCTTGTGCAATGGCCTCCCCAATTAGTTATGCAGTGTTCATTGCTTCTATGATATTTTGTCTCTCATCGTCTTTAGCACCATTTGCAAATGCAAGAGCATCTCAATTAGTTAGGAGTGTTTGCAAGCAAACCCAAGGCCAATTCGGCTACAACTATAAGCAATGCATAAAATCTCTTTGGAAAGATATTCCAATTAGATCAGCAACTAACCTATATGATCTGGATATAGCCGTTCTCAAATTAGCAGCAGCAAATGCAGCATAGACCAAAGTTTCCTTTGAAAAAGCTTTCAATGCCACCGTCAAGAATTCTAATCGCACGACAGCTCTAAAGCAATGTGTAGATTCATATGATTTCGTATTACGAGCTTACATTTTCGCAATGTGAGGGGACAATTTGGTCACCGAAATCCTCATACACGCCCAAGATGACCTAGTTTGTTGCCAAAGAGCATTGGCCTCTGTTAGAGTTCAGCTTCTTATGCAAGTATCGACGATGAACTTTTAGGTCATGTTATATTCCTTGTTACTTCCCAATCATTAACTATCTAGAAAAAAATATGCGAATAATGTATTAAAATTTTAAAGTACTTGCGTACCAAAAAACAAATGTATATGTGATTACTATAAATAAAAATGAGAGAAATTTGAAGAAAGGAAAAATAAATGATACGGATAACGAATATCGCCCGTTTGCTATCATTGTTGTGTTCCTCTTTAATTTGAATTTCTTATCATGTATTCACTTTACTATGCATTGGCTATAACGAAAATGAAATTATGGTATATGTATTTTCATTAAAACTTGACATCACCGTATCAATCCGAATACAAGCCTAACTCATTTCATTCTCGATGTCCAATTGTTGTTAAGTCCCACATCGGCTATACCAAAAAGAGAAATTATAGTTTAAATATCCTAACCCCACTCCAACTAACACCAAGGTCTTTTGTGATATAAACCCCACACCTGAGGGATTATGCATGTGGTAATTAACAAGTTGGGGACAATATCGGTTTTGTTGAAAGTGGGCTCTCGGTCTATCTCTCTGATAATTCTACATGGTATTAGAGCCAGGGAGCAAGCCTTGTACTGCCATGTGATGGGTGGGTCCCACGCTATGATGGTGGGTCCCTTGGCCCCGCGTGTAGGGTGAGTCCCCTTGGCTTCACGTGGTTGCTGATATGTGGACCTCCCATGGGGTGTGTTGAGTCCCACAGTTTAAATATCCTAACCTCACTCCAACTAATATTAAGGCCTTTTATGATAAAGCTCCACACCAGACGGATTGTGCAGATGGTAATTAATAAGTTGGGGACAATATCGATGTTGTTACAAGTGGGCTCTCGGCCCATCTCTCAGATAATTCTACAATTGTATGGTTAGGATTGGAATTCTAGAAACCATGAAGTCCAGCTTTTGTTGGGGTTTAGTTCAAACAAAAGTCACTGGAATAATGGGTTAAAGCTAGTAATTTCCATCCAATGGTTTGTTATGTAACAGAAAAACGAAAACAAAAGGTACATAAGACTGCTCTCCTAAATTTAGACCTATACCCTTCTTGGGTTGCTTATATATATCATACTCCATTCATTCATTTCTGAACCCACGCAAATTATTTGTAATAACGTTAGCTTCAATTTAAAAACATAATTCTTGAGCAATGACCTCCTCAATCAGTTATGCAGTTTTCATTGCTTCCTTGCTCTTATGTCTCTCGTCGTCTCCGGCACCATTTGCAAATGCAAGAGCGTCTCAATTAGTTAGGAGTGTTTGCAAGCAAACCTAAGAACAATTCGGCTATATCTATAGGCAGTGCGTAAAATATCTTTGGAAAGATATTCCAATTAGATCATCAACTAATCCCAAAGATCTTGATATAGCCATTCTTAAATTAGCAGCAGCACAAGCCAAAGCTACATTTGAAAAAGCTTTCAATGCCACCGACAAGAATGCTAATGGCACGACAGCTATAAAGCAGTGTGTAGATTCGTATGATTTTGCGTTAAGGGTTTTCGTTTTCGCAGTGCGAGGAGTCAATGACGTTGACAAATCGGTCACCGAAATCCTCACACAGGCCCAAGATGACCTTGTTCGTTGCCAAAGAGCATTGGCCTCTGTTGGAGTTCAACTTCCTATGCCAGTATCAACGACGAACTTTTGGGTCATGTTATATAGGGATGTTGCATTCCTTGTTACTTCCCAATTATTAAATATCTAGAAAAAGATATGCGAATAATGTATTAAAATTTGAAAGTACTTGCATACCAAAAAAAATGTATATGTGATTACTATAAATAAAAAGGAGAGAAATTTGAAGCAAGGAAAAATAAATGATACGGATAACGAATATCGCCTGTTTGCTGTCATTGTTGTGTTCCTCTTTAATTTGAATTTCTTATCAAGCATTCACTTCAATGTACATTGGCTTTAACGAAGATGAAATTATGGTATATGTATTTTCATTAAAACTTGGCATCACCGTATTAGTCTGAATACAGGCTCTAACTCATTTCATTCACCATTCAATTCATGCAACTTGTGTTTCTTTATCAAACGGGTGGGGAGATTTGAACTTGAAACCTTTTTAAGCATTTCGAAGAGAACAACTACTGCACATCCAATTTTTTTCTTCTATGCACCCATGTCCGTCTTAAAGCCCATTTTGTTTTCTGACCTTTCCTTAGACAATCCAAAAATAATTCAATAATCTTCTAAGATTGCCTCCTTTGACTAATGACATTCTTTTCAAGAATGGAAAGTCCTCCATCATGGTCAGCATACGATTACGAAGACCTTGCTCAAGTCGCTTTTGAGTTAGCAGTAACGAATACAAAGGATAGACGTAGCTCTATAAACATTTATTCAGGAGGGATTTGAGGGAGCCTATTTAAAAATATCATTTTTGGTACCGCGCGGTTGTGGGTTCATTCGAGTGGCAGACATGAGATAGGCCTGGGCCTCTCCATCATTTTCTATATTTTGTGTGCTTCGGCTTGTGTTTGTTATTCTTTCATTTCTGTTTGTGTGCTTTCCATTAAGCATAACGTAGTTAAATCTGTTGGAAATTACATTATAATATGAAATATTGTAATATATAATTTTAATAATTGAATTAAAAATAGTGTTAATCAATTTCTTAGAAAGGTTATGTTGTTTAGGTGTATTCTCTTGGTAAGTGAGGTATACTTAAAGATGAAAAGTTACATCTCTTTTATAAGTAGAAATTGGATTCTATATAAACCCATGAAACCATTGGTATTAAAATATAGAAAATTAGAGTTATTTCTTACTCTTGAGAAGTAGGGTTTCCCCACTTTGTTTCTCTCGTTCTTCGTTTGTCAAATTCCGAGTCGTGTCTTGAGAGTACGGAATATATAAAGTTCGCTAGAGTCTGAAGATTGAAGTGCTTCAACTTTATATTATAGATTGTTGAATCCGGGGAGACGGACTCCTACCGAACCACATGCACAAGAGTAGGGGAATAAATTATGTCTTTAGGACATTGCATTTATGCAAGCTTCAATCTCTAAGTTTGTCAGTCGTACTTACCTTCTCTCTACATTCTTTATATTAATTTTCTACACATTTATGCTTTGATTTTCTTGATTTTATTATTGTTGAAATTCTTTTATTATTTTCATATTTTCTAATATTACTCCAACAAAATCATCATTTTGCATACATAGCATTGTTTAAAAAGTTTATATTGAAAGAAAAAAAAAATCACACAGTCGCATTTTTGAGCCATGATCTATAATGCTTGTTCAACTTCAATGTAATAATCGTTTCTTTTTAGCAAAACTTATGAACAAGTTCAGTGCTTATGGTATTAATATCTCAGTGTTTAATTATTATTTTCGTGACTCCGTTGCTCTCCTTTGATTCAAATTTCCATTCCTAGACAAAAGTTAACCCTCAAATCTTCTCTCATTGATTGTATTATTTTTAATCTAATTTCTATCACATGGCTTGGGGGTTCCTCCTAGCTTCGATTTTTGGTTCCGCCACTGCTTCATTAAATAGCAAAATATGAAGACAAACTACGAGCATCCTGTGATGGCAAAATTTGAAGTCAAAACTGCGGGCAACGATTTGAGTAACAGTCAAATTGGCGTTGAGCTCTAGAGAGGTTAAATTACAAGATATATCTACCAGAAACCACGATGTTCAATTGCATCGTTAGGATTGGAATTATAGAAACCATGAAGTCCAGCTTTTATTGTGTTTTAGTTCAAACTAAAGTCCCTGGAAGAATGGGTTAAAGCTAGTAATTTCCATCCAATGGTTTATTACGTAACAGAAAAACAAAAACAAAAGGTACAGAAGACTGCGCTCCTAAATTTAGACCTATACCCTTCTTGGGTT
>JADOBS010303894.1:0-33058 GCA_015708375.1 Cydonia oblonga | reverse complement strand
TTTTAGGTTTAAATTTATTCACATTTTACACATCATCACATTCTATGGCTTCGTCACCTTCCAGGTGTCGGCCAGCACGGCTCGATTCGGAGTCCTAGTGGACTTTCCGGGTCGGGGTGTGTCAGAACCATTTTCCATTTCATCTAAGTCTTCAAGCGCCTCTAAACCTAGCATCTAGGCAAATCAATCAAAATTTAATTTGTTTGTAGTTATGTACAAACAAACTTAGGTTTGAGGCCTACAAACAAACTTGGATTAGCGTTTTGAAAATAAATAATGGACTAAGTTCTGTGTGCAGGATTCGGTTTTGGGAAATGATTTTCGTACTTCGATTTTTGTCTTTTTATTCTTTTTTTATTTATTTAATTTAGAGGCTAGGAAAATGTGCCAAGGGACAAAAAAAAAGTGGGGAAATCAATTCTCGGTTTCTTCCTTTATCTAGTTTATTGTTTCCTCCAAACATATTTGGTAAGTATATTTTGGTCATTATTTGGACGCATTTAGATGTTATCGTATTCTTTACTCAATCATTATCTAACCAATTCGAATTGAAAGAAATATTTGTTACACGCTTTGCATGTGAAGGAATTTAATGTAGGAAAATCGAAATAAGATAATTAGAAACTAATAGAAAGAAAAATGATTTGAATTAAGACAATTAGAAACTAATAGAAAGCAAAATGATTTGTAAGTAACATTGTACCTCACACACACACACACACAGAGACACACACAGAAACATAAGTCTCATTTCGTTGAGGGACCCCTCAAATAAACTCATTTGAGGGACACATTTCAGTGCTCATTCTGTAACTTTTTCCAACAATTCAAATCATCTATATTTTAATTTAGCAGTCATACATCATCCTTGCAAAAAATTAGGCAACTCCAAAACCATTTAGACATTCATTTGTAGTGAAGAAAATTGATGAATACGGTTCTACTAATAAATACAAAATTTAATTCAATGGTCCTATGACTTCAGATTTAGGTTATTTGGTAGAAGATTTGCATCATGGTATTTTACTTTTGAGGGAGGAGACTTAGTTACTTGGCGTAACAAGAAGCAAAAGGTTGTGGCTTTGTCTAGTGCTGAGGCTAAGTTTAGAGGTCTGGCAAAAAGGTTTTGTGAACTTCTGTGGTTAGGAAAGTTGCTTAAAGAAATTGGTTTTTCGTCTGGACTAGCTATGAACTTGTATTTTAATAATAAGCCTGCAATTGACTTATCTCATAATCTAGTTCAACATGATCGTACAAAACATGTTGAAATTGATTGGCATTTTATCAAAAAGAAATTGGAGGCACAGATGATTCAATTTTCGCTTGTGAAGTCTGAAGATCAATTGACAAATATCTTGACTAAGGTTGTAGCAAGCAAGGCATTCCATGACTCACTTGGGAAGTTAGGCATAAGTGAAATATATGCTCCAACTTAAGGAGAAGTGTTGACGTAAGTCAACATCTAAGAACAAATTGAATTGTGTTATTTTCCTTTGCCTAGAAGATTTTATTTTGTAAATAAAATTACGATTTTATTTCCTATTACATGGATTGAGAATGTTCTCTCCTTGATCCACAAGGGCCTCTTTAAGGGGAGATTCATCGAAATGGATATTTTACATCTTTTCTTTGCCGAAAAATTCTCCATTGGCAGATTTTAAACTCTCCACCTTCTAGAAGATATAAATAAAAACCTAACTTTACATTCTTTTACATATTTTGATGAAGTGTCTCACTAATCAAAGAGAGAAAATTAAATGGGATCTCAAATTCCATCCCTCCCATTGAAATAAAACTTCCATTTACATCTGCCGAAAATATAAAAAGAGATATATATATAACTTTTACATCTCAAATTTACATTTTTCTATTAAAAATAAAATGCTCTTATAACCGATATTAGTGGAGTGAGCAATGAAGACATAATATTGTGTGCATGGGCGAATGCTCTTCACGCCACTAACGCCCCTAGAACGAAGTTGGGCTGGCCTTCAACTCCACAGCCCATCAACAAGTTAAAGATTATCCAAACACAAATGATACGAATTTGTGAACATCCATGACAACGAATCCAGATTCTCACCTAGGGGTGGGCACGGGCCGGCCCGGGTCCAATTTTGAAGGGATCGGACTTGAGTTCAAAGGAAGCGGGCCGGGGATTACATTTTCTAATATAGGAACCAGACCTTACCCAACCCGATTGAAACGGGCCGGTTCGGGCCGGGTCCACGGGTCATTTTTTTTGTTTGGAAAAAAAATAACAAAATTTGCACAAATTGCAAAACTGCACAAATAGCAAACTGCACAGATTTGCACCACACAGAGTCACAAACTGCATTTATGCAGATTTTGCACAAATTCACCATTATTCACATCCAATCTAAAATTCTAAATACAAAGTCCAATATCCAAGTTCATAGATTAACAATACATCCAAAACAACAATATTACATCGTCCAACATCAAAAAATCAAATCAACATACAAAATATCCGAAAGTCCAAGACATCCGCAATAAATTCCAAATTAACATCCAAAACCACATCCAACGTCCAAGTTCCAACAACAATCCTCATTGAATCTGTAAGCAAAAATAGAATATAAATATGACATTTTTAACGTCCAACATCATATTATCCTCATTGAATCATTGAAATTTAAAGTTTATTCATTTGAGTTTAAAATATTACCGCAATTCCTTTTCCTTTTTTCGTTCAAGTTGTTTAAGAAGCTTCAATTTCAGGAACACTTGTAGATATAGTATTTGCTCTTCTTCTTTTATATTCTACAACTGAAAACAAACATTAATTGTAAACCAATTAATATAAAGTTATAAGCCAAACTATACAAAACAAAATAATTACCTTTTTCACACTCTTGATAAATTCAAGCTCCGCAGGACTTGCTTCATACTCAATGTTGCTAATTAGTTCACATCTTAACCAGTTTTAGAGGCATATCAATGACTCCACTGTTTAAGGAAGGAGAGATGATCTAAAAGGGTCAATTACTCTCTTTCCTCCACTAAATGCACTCTCACTAGTAACTATTGACACTTGAATTGGCAAGACATATTTCGCTATCAAAGCAAGTGTGGGATATGTGCTCCTCCCTTTCAGCTTCCACCATTTCAAAACATCAAATTGTGAACCATGCGGTAATTTCTCTACAGTGTCAAGGAGATACTTATCCACCTCATGTGCAAGCGCAATATCCTCGGTGTCTTCTAGTTCTTTCTCCTAATCATTCATGATTTGACTAAATATCATTGGATTTTCTGTTGGCATACTAGAAGATGATTGGTTTACCCTTGAACAAGTAGTGTCAACAAGTAAATCTTCTCTACCCTTTTGTTGTGTTTGTGAACCAAAAGCTTGGTAAGCATATTTAACACACATCGCCTTCAAGTCTTCACTTCATTATTTTTCTGTTGAATCTCTTTTTCAGGAAGTTGTAATTGCTTTCTACACAAGTGCTTGTAGTGCCTTAATTCGAACATTGGGTCTAAGACAAGGGCAATTACAAATATTTGATTAAGGAAGTCAATTAAACCAAAATACTTTCGATATTTGGCTCTTATGCTGAATGTCATATCACGTAGCACCAACTTTACAGTTCTTCCAGTTTGCATATATTTAGGCAAAAAAAGCTTTTCAATCTCATTTTCCACAATAATGACATCATGAACAGCTATATTAAATGTGGGATACTTACTTGCACTAACTTTCAAAGTTATAAGATAGAAGACCTTCAAAAATTCCACAAACACTTCTGCACCATCCCAATCCTCCTCCTTAGGTGGTTTGTCCCTCCCTTTACTCGCCACTTCTTCTCCTTCATCATTAAGCACTTTTTCCCTGAAATAAGTGGAGTATATATTGGTTTCATCATCTTCGGACATCCTTCCAAATGCTTTTTTAAACTTCAAGCAAGATTCTAGCATCATGTATGTGCTATTCCACCTAGTAGGCACATCCATAACAACTAGACCCCTACTATCCAACTTCTCATTCTTCACACATTTCTTGAAATAACTAAACCTTCGGGGACTTGATCCCACAAACCGCTTGGCATTTCTAAGAACATCCACACTTGTATCTAATCTTTTCAACCCATCTTTTACTACCAAGTTGATAATATGAGCCAAGCACCTCACATGCATAAACTTGCCATTCACAATAATTTTACTATTAGGCCATTTTTGCATTTTACGAGCAACATACTCAATTGCCACCTTATTAGCCAATGCATTGTCAACTGAGATACACATTAACTTTTCAATATCCCACTCAACCAAACATTGCTCAATCATCTTCCCTATTTCTTTGCCTTCATGACTTGAAATCAAACAAAAGTTTAGAATCCTTTTGTGCATATTCCATTCATCATCCATAAAATGAGCAGTTAGCACCATGTAGTTCAAATTTTGCTCACTTGTCCATGTATCAGTAGTCAAGCTAACTCTATGATTGTGTATCTCTTTTTTTAACTGATCTTTCATGGTATCATACATATTGAATAACTCCCTCACGATAGTTCTCCGAGATGGAACATGCAATATAGGCTGGACTTTGCACATCATCCGCCTAAACCCTTCACTCTCCACAACACTTAAAGGTACCTTCTCGATCAGAATATACTCAATGATACCTTCCACATTTTCTTCTTGGCTCCACCCTTTAGCAACAAGCATGTTTTTGACATCCCTAGAAGGTCCAGAACCGCCTAGAACCTTTTGCATCTCATCAGTTGGTTTAAATGACGTGTAATGTTTATTGATATTTTTAATGTAAGTACTAGTTCCACCCTCACTAGTATCACATGCAAAAATTGCGTTACAATGGTTACACTTAGCCTTCAATACTTGTACCTCCGCCATCTCTTTCTTTCCATCCTTTTCTACTTCTTGTATTTCCGAGACGGTACACTTAGTGACATGATCCCAAACCCAAGATCTCTCAGAAGAAGATCTCTTTATTGAAGCTATTATAGTTAGATTTGGTGGTGTTTTTCTTTTTCTGGAAGAGGAGAGGTTTGGGGGAGGCATTGATGATTTTAATTATGTGGGTTATGCTTGTGTTGGTTGTGGAGGACATGGTTATGTAGCCGTGGATGATGCTACATTAGTACTAAGGGTACTTTGACTTTGAGATTGAGATGTTATGTAAAAATCTGTAAAAATTAAATAATGGAAGTATATTCATTAATCAAATAAAGATCGTCCTATTAGTCTCTGCAACTACTCGTACAAAATTCTTGCCAAGATTTTAGCCAACCACATCAAACCCTTTCTCTCTGCTCTTATTTCCCAGTTCCAAGGTACTTTTGTGCCGAACCGTCAAATCCAAGACAATATCCTTGTTGCCCACGAAACTTTTCATTACCTAAAGCATAAGAAGTCGAAGAGAGATTTTGAAATGGGGTTAAAGGATGATATGAGCAAAGCTTATGACAGGGTGGAGTAGGACTTTCTGGAAGAAGTTCTCATTAGAATGGGGTTCAGCACTCGGGTAATCTTCCTCATCATGTCCTTTGTTCGTTCCATCTCTTTCTCAGTTTTGTTGAATGGCAAAGTTGGAGAAAAGTTCAAGCCATCAAGAGGCATAAGACAGGAGGATCCCCTATCTCCTTACCTTTTCTTGTTTGTGACTGAAGCTTTATCGACTAGGATCACAAGAGCATGCGAGGAAAATTCTATCCAGAGTATAAATCTTTCCCAGGGAGGCTCTACTATTTCTCATTTGCTTTTTGCTGATGATTCGTTTTTCTTCATGAAAGCAAATACTCAAAACTGCCAAGCTTTTCTTAGTATTCTCAATACCTATTGTGTAGCTTCGGGTCAAAAGATTAATTATGACAAATCAACTATGCTCTTCTCAAACAACACTCCCATGCATGTCCGAGTCGAGGTGGAAGGACTCTTAAACATGATGGAATCCCTGGACCCGGGGAAGTACCTCGGTCTGCCTACGATTTGGGGTCAATCAAAAAAAGAGGCCTTGGCTTTTATCAAGAATAGGATCCAACAGAAAATTCAGTCATAGAAAATCAACTCCCTATTTCTAGCAGGCTATGAAACCTTGATCAAGGTTGTTGCCTTTGCTATTCCTTCATATCCGATGACGTGTTTTCTTTTTCCGATAAGATTATGCAGGGAATTAGACGCTATGATTGCTAACTTCTGGTGGGGTCAACAAGAGGAGAAACTGAGTATTCACTGGAGGAGTTGGGAAACTTTGTGTCTTCCTAAGAAAGCCGGAAGTTTGGGGTTCAAAAGTTTCTTAGATTTCAATAAGGCATTGCTAGCAAAACACTTTTGGCGTTTAATCCAGGAACCTAATTCTTTATGGGCTAGGGTGATGAAAAGGTAGATACTTTCCAAATGGGGAGGCCATAAATGCTAAAAAAGGTTGTCGAGCGTCTTGGGCCTCGTCTAGCCTTCTGGAGGGGCAGCAGTTATCCTGCGGGACGGGAGATGGCAAGTTGGGAATGGTTGCTCGATCAATATTTGGGAGGACAAATGGATCCTTGACAATGTGGGGGTCTGCTCTGCCCCAATGTCCAGGTCTCAAACAATGCACCTTGCGTGGTGAAGGACATCATTCACCCTGACCATCGATCGTGGGATACAAGCCAGATCAATCATTTTTTAAGCTCGGATATGATCAAAAGCATTAAACTAACGTGCATCAGAGATGAAGCTACTCCCAGAATCGCCTGCACATGTCATTTTCTTATGCCCATGGGCCATTGGGGTTTGGTTCGCAAGCTCTTTGAACTACAAAGTTGATTTATCTACTATCACAACCTTTGATGAGTGGTTTATTGCCCTAAAGGATGCAACGAATAACAATTCGGATATACTAGTCTGGATGCATACCATGGTTTCCTTCATTTATTGGGAAATTTGGAAAGCCCGCTACAACTGTACCTTCAACGGGTCTGTCCCCTCTCCGAAGTTCATCACCTCCAAAGTTGTGCGAATACAACACATATGAGCACTACTGTATCTAACTCTCATGATGCAGCCTCGCTTCAATCTTCCTGGTCTCCACCTCAATTGGGCATTACTAAGGCTAATTTTGACAGCGTTTGGTCGATTGATAATCTTCACTCAGGTTTGGGAGTCATCTTTCGTTCTCACACAGGTTCTTTAGTCGCCGGTGCTTCAAAGCAATGTCTATCCACCTCAGCCCTCAAAGCTGAAGCTAAGGCCTCCCTTTTTGCTATCGAAACAGCACTCGACAATGATATTCGAAATGTGGTTTTTGAATCCAACTTTCAAGTTCTCATTAGCAATATTAAGGGTGATCCAATGGTTGGAAATTGGACCATTTTTCCTTTGTTATCAAAAATTCGGAATCTTCATTGCTGTTTCCAATCAATTTCTTGGCACTGGATTCCTCGTCAAGCGAACTCAGCAGCTGATTGGGTTACTTCGCATTCTAGAAGAGGGATGCGCACTGATGTTTGGGTTCTCAGACCCCCATCCTCTCTAGTCCATATCTTGTCTAAAGATGGTCTTCCCTGCCCCCTTAGATTTATCTAGATGGGATAGGTGAGGTCAGCTGATCGGACCTAAGCCTCGCTATTAGGTCGTTCTCAGCTCATCTCCCATGTCCTAGCAGTGGTTTTTTTTCTTCTTCTTTTTTTTGTGACTTTCATCGTTTTTGTTGTTTTTGTTGGTTTATGTTTCTCTTGCTGTACTGGTTGTTTCTTCTGGGCTTTGCCCTCTGCTATGAAATCATCTGTCCAAAAAAATAAATAAATAAAGATATTTTGAAATATGCACACCAATTTCATGAAATTACCACAAAATAATAATCATCTCAAGAATCCATTAAAACTTGAAAGTTCAGATCACGAATAAAACCAACTACTAAATCCATCCCCATTAAGAGAAAGAAACTAAATGAAACCAAATGAAAACAAGAGAAAGACGTGTTAAATGAAAACAAAGAGAAACCAAATGAAAGACGTGCTAAATAAATACATCCCCATTAATACTCGATATGAAACCAAATGAAAATAGGAGAAAGAAACTATATGCTAAAAAGAGGAAGAGAGCAATTTCGAATCATGCTAAATTTGTCTTACATTAGCAATATTTTAAAGAAAAACTAGTTTAAGAAAAACATGCAAATCTATTAACTATTAAGTACTTGAATCTGTTGGGTTCCAAAGAATAAGACTAGTACTTTCTTCCAATCAACAGAGTAGCCCCACTTCTCTGGTTCACTTACGTGCAGAATGATTAGGAATAAGGAGAGAAGCAAACTATACGTTTACACACATTCCCGTATGCTACAGAAACCAAAACCATGCTAAATTTGTCTGAGAAGACAGAAACCAAATCAGAGGCTGTTATGCTTCTAAAAGAACATATGAGCACTCACCTTATGCCAAACAACATCAAAGGGTCCTTAATCTGAAAGTGGCTTGTTTACATCAATTGCAATGAAGAAAATCCCCTTATTCCTACAATGAAAAAGATCACTTTACATCAATTATGAGTTAAAACTCAAACTCTTTAAGATAAATTTATCATGTAATTGAAGGACATAGGTAATATATTTGTAGTCTTATATACAAGGTTTGAAAATGTACAAATATCACGTCAAGCTTATAGTTGTGACTCGTCAAGAGTCTGACTCTCGAGCACAAGTAACAATCTGCAGTAGCAAACCTGTTTAATGTGCAGTTCATCTGCTACACATTAAGTTAATTAATATGTGCGTGGGTGTGTGAGTGTCACCCTTAAAATTCATGCAGTATGAGAAAACTAGCTAAGGTTTTGTCAATGTTCAAGCTAACAGAACAACTGCTCCACCAATGGATTAGATATTATTTTTTACAGAGGAAATGAAAAGGAAGGACAATGACATTTTTATATTAAACAAGTATTGACATGAATCATCAAGGATAATTTATTGGACAAATTAACTAATCTATCTTTATTTAAGTATATATGCTCAAAATGTCAAAATTTACTAAAATCCACAGCTTTTGCTGTATTAAAACAGAGAGTATCTGTTTTTCTTCCACAACTTCACATTTTATTATACTAATCAGTTTGGACATAGAAGAAAATTTTGACTTAGCGTTATACATATTATGTAATATGATTATTATTTAGTGACAGCATTCTAGATTAGCTTTCCCTCCCTATATATTTGGGGGGACTTGAACTTGGGTGAGGGGGGAATTCCCATGTTACTAGTGCCACTGCAGCTAGGCCTTGTCCTCCACCTCCAACATATATTGAATTAATTGCACTTTCATCCAATTACCCATACACCACTCCATACAAAATAAAAACAAAGACTTGTCACAATATCACTAATGCCGGCTTGGTTCTTAACGTGATGTTGTATTTTTAAATCCATTTGTAATTATATCGGTTCATGAAACAATAAATAAATTGATCAAATTAAAATGCAGACCATTGCTAATCATATATTATGAATTAATTGTGCTTTCATCCAACAACTCATTCATACATTATTCCATGAATAAAATAAATATATTAATAAAGAGGAGAAGCTGGAATAATAATAAACAACACAACGAACACGTATGATTGAAATTTGTACTTTTTAAACACATTTGCAATTTCATCGGTAGTATATAGAAAGAGGGGAAACTTAGTGAACTTAAAACAGGTTTGAATACTAAGTGAACTAAAGCAGAACAAATCCCTAAAAATTGCTTAAGTTTAAATGGGTTTTCTAGTATTTTCATGTCAACCCAAAAATCAAATCTAATTTTGAAAACAGATCAATATAAGAACATCTAAAATTGAATTGTATCATCATCAACTAAATCTACAGCGGCCATTGGTGAAACCAAACTCATACATTAGAAGAAACAAACTAAAACTCACCAGAGACATAGCTGTTCCAAAAAAAAACATTTCGCTCATACTTTAGATATGAAATATGCAAAGCCAAAAAAACCCCCAAACTTTGTTATCAGTGATTCAATATTGCAGTGGAAAAAATTTGGTAGATGCGAAAAGAAGAACCCTAAATGGTGGCAACAGATCAATCATCAATCTACATATGCAATTCAAATTAAGAAAACCCTAAATGGTGGCAACAGGGTTCAATCATCAATCTACAAATTCTAACTTAAAATCCCTAAATCCCTACACCAGATATTCACAATTTCACATTAATAATAAAACCTAATTCAAAATTACCTAAATTTTAGAGGGATGGTGGTTGGTATTGGTACTGGACCACTAGTGGTTGCAGTGTTCCTCGACAGTGGTGATGGGGTGATGGTGGTCGTGACGGCGGAGGTGGTGCCATTGTGTTGGTCGTGACGGCGCTACGAGAGTCTGAGAGTTGGAGCTCGATAGTGGTGATGGGGTGATGGTGGTCGCGACGGTGGAGGTGGTGCTGTTGTGTTGGTCCCGACGGCGTTGAGCACTGTGAGTGAGAGTCTGAAAGTTGGAGTCTAGGGATGGGACAGGGAGGGAGTCGAGTCGAGGGAGAAAGAGTCTGAGAGAGTCGAGACTGAGTCTGATTCTGGAACTCGGGAGGTGGAATTGGCTAAGGTTGAAAGTAAAAATTGAGATTGGATGGAGAGATGATATCTTAAATCTCGTCCGTCCATTGTAATTACAAACAGGCCTGTCTGGGTACCCTCAGTTTCTATACTTTTGGAACCGGCTCGAACCGAAAACTTCAAAGGCCTGCCTCGCCCCGCCCCGTTCTGTTTTTACAACATTAGGAACCGACCCGTACCCGCCCCAAACCTTGATTACCCGCCCAACCCGCGATTCCTGTACCCGTTTGCCCACCCTTATTCTCATCGGATCTCCTTTATAAAGATTTAGGGATCCGTGAATTGTGTCTGTTTATCATATATAGTGCTGTTATAAAGAATTTTAAATATTTTTATTTAAAACTAAACATAATCAATATCTAATAAAAATTAATCGCACGATGTACGATGAACGGACATGATTCATGAATAGAAGGATTTTGTTGGCACTGAACCGCCGCAAAGTATAAAAAACAATTAAAAATAAAAAAGATAAAAATCCAGCCGAACAAACAAACACCAAAACTTAACTGCGAAGAACAATATTTTGCACGCAAACTGGACATATATCCAATCTTATATTCCCAAATCCTCTTTCTTTCTCTTCGTATAGATTCTTCGAGTTCTTCTGCATAAACCGCCAAGAGAGAGAGAATTGAATACAATTATTTGTATATATTCAACTGTCAGATGGTGAATTAGGGCTTGCGAAATTCGATTTGGCAGTCGAATAAGGAAGAATTATTAGAGTTTAATGCACTAATTATTGTGGTTGTTGAGTGAAAGCTCTGGGATTAAGCGTTGTTTGTGCTGCGTGGATTGGCTTGCTCGGTGCTGGAGTTCTGATAGTATGGAAGCCGATTTGCCTCCTGAATACACCCACATCAAGCATCGTGATCGAATCGTGCGGGTACGAATTTTCTGCTCTTGATTATCCAATTTTTTATTCTGTATTTTTTTTCAGCAGTTAATTTGTTGAATTATAGAGGTTGGGATGCAATTAATTGTTTAAGTGTAGTTGAAAGTTGTTCCTTTTTATTTTTATTTAAATTTTTTGGAATTATTGATCATTTCCTAGACCTGATATCGTAATACTTGTTTGAGTAATTGAGTGAAATTTCTGGGAAAAATATTAGGTTTTAATGTATATGTACTTTTTGACTTTCGTTTCGTATCGTAATTTTACTGATATGGGTCAGAAAAAAGGTTCACATTTATTTTTTTGTTGTTAATTTATGCAGAGGCTAGCTCAACTGGGAGTGCCGAACGAGTTTCTTGGTGAATACCAACGTGGGTTAGTTGCTTTTATTAAGAATAACAAGCAACGGATACCGGAGCTGGTTTCTGCTATACTACCTGAGGATGACGAAGTAGCTCTAAGTGAAGCAAAACCAGGGACTAAGAAACAAGGTGTAAGCATGAAAAGTCAATTCCACGAAAGCATGTCGTGGTTGCAGTGGTTGATGTTTGAGGGTGAACCTAAGTCAGCCCTGAAGAGTCTCTCCAAAATGAGTGTTGGGCAGCGTGGTATTTGTGGAGCTGTTTGGGGACATAACGATATAGCTTACAGATGCCGAACATGTGCAAATGATCCAACATGTGCAATTTGTGTTCCGTGCTTTCAGAATGGGAACCACAAGGATCATGATTATTCAGTTATTTATACTGGTGGCGGTTGTTGTGATTGTGGTGATGTTACAGCATGGAAGCGCGAAGGCTTTTGCTCAAATCATAAAGGCGCGGAACAGATACAACCTCTTCCAAAGGAGATTGCAAACATTGTAGGGCCTGTTCTTGATTGCCTCTTTGATATATGGAAAACCAAGCTGGTTCTTGGTGAAACTATCTGGCCGGAAAATGCTAGAGCAAGTGACCAAGTTGGAGAGCGTAGAAAAGTTGAAAATGAGTTAACTTTTTTCGTGGTTGAGATGCTTCTAGAATTCTGTAAGTACAGTGAGAGTTTGCTAAGTTTTGTATCCAAGACGGTTTTAGCATCAGGGGATCTATTGGGGATTCTTGTAAGGGCAGAAAGGTTTTTGAATGACACTGTTACGAAAAGGCTGCATGAGTTGCTACTGAAACTGCTGGGAGAACCTGTTTTCAAATATGAGTTTGCCAAAGTATTTTTGAGTTATTACCCAGCTGTTGTAAATGAAGCCAGAAAGGAATTAAGCGACCTTTCTGTAAAAAAGTATCCACTGCTCCTTGCATTCTCTGTTCAAATCTTCACGGTGCCAACTTTAACACCTCGTCTTGTGAAAGAAATGAACCTGCTGTCTATGCTGATGGGATGCTTGGAAGATATTTTCATTTCCTGTACTGGGGATGACGGTCGTTTACAGGTAATGCATTGATTTTTTTCCTTTAAGGCTATACTAACCTCTTGGCACACGCCCATGTGTGTGCCAATTGGGTCTTCGTATTTTTTTTTTTTACAAAAAAATTTTGAAAAGTTGAATTTACAATTTGTTATTTTCTAAAAAAAATCAAAGATTAATACGTAGGGTTCTTCGATTTTTAGAGTTTTTACTTAATTTTTTTTTTAGTTCCAAATGTGATATTTTACTAATTTGCCACTAGTTAAATTGTTTTCTTTTAAAAATCTAGTTAGGGAAGGACAATTGTTGGTATTTTGAATGCTTCACCGATCTCACTTAATATTATATAATATTTATGTATCTCTATAGGTTGCAAAATTATCATTATTCCTCTGCACATTGCCTCCTTGTCCCTGCCACCTTCATTATGGAATTGATAACTTGGCAACTTAGGTTGTATAGTTATGTTATAATCTATAGTCATGTCGTGCTTATATGGTGTCCTAACTAGGTTACTTTTTATGCTTCCGTTTTGGAATTCTTTCAGTTTGTTTTTTTTTATTCTGATTTTTTTTTTCCTTTTCTTTGTTTTTCCAGATCATTGTGATTGAGTATCTGATGCGCTTTCTTTTGTTTGATAAAATTTCCTATTTTCCCATTTGTTTTGGTCTCATGTAGTAAAATGGTTGGTTATTCCTTGTAGGTTACCAAGTTGTCAAATTTGTATGAGATCACGATTCGTGTGATTGAAGATATTAGATTTGTTATGAGCCATGCTACAGTGCCCAAATATGTAACTCATGACCAGCAAAATATTTCAAGAACTTGGATGAGACTCTTGGCTTTCGTGCAAGGCATGAACCCTCAAAAAAGGGAAACAGGCCTGCACATTGAAGAAGAAAATGAGAATATGCATTTGCCGTTTTTTCTAGGTCATTCAATTGCCAACATTCATTCTTTATTGGTGGATGGGGCATTTTCTGTAGCTATTGACAAGATGGATGAAGACTCTCTTTTCAGAACATATAAGCAAGATATGGATGACAGGGATAGCCTAAGATATTCAAAAGTAGGACGGCTGTCCCAGGAAAGTTCTGCATGTAGTGCAGTGGGGAGTAGTTCATTTGCGTGTGAGTCGAAGGTTTCTGAAGATAAATCAGATGCTCTTTCTGATTTGTTGATTCCACCATCTGTGATGTGGCTAACATATGAGTGCTTGAGGGCAATTGAGAATTGGCTGGGAAGTGATAGTACCTCCAGGACTCTTCTTGATGCATCTTCTCCAAGTAATAGCAATTTCTCTGCTAGCAATTTTTCAGCATTGAAGAGAACATTATCCAAGATCAGGAAAGGAAAATATATTTTTGGTAGACTTGCAAGTTCTAGTGAAGATCATCGCAAGCAGTGTTCATCACATTTATATAGTGATTGCAATATGAGTGTTGACACCCAGAATGGCAGAATTGCAGCGCAGGAGAGTAATTTGATGGTTACTGACAACATTGATTCAATTAATGCCTGCAATCCTGCAGGATTTTATGAAAGTGCTATGCAAGTAGATGGTGCCACGGACTTAGATGCTCTACGTGTATTGAGTTTGTCTGATTGGCCAGATATAACATATGATGTTAGTTCACAGGATATATCTGTTCACATTCCTTTACACCGCTTACTTTCCTTGCTTTTACAGAAAGCATTAAGAAGATGTTTTGGTGAAGTGCCAGATCTGGCTAGCGTTACTTCTGCAAATTCATCATCAGCTATTTTAACTGACTTCTTTGGAAATATTCTGGGAGGCTGCCACCCGTATGGATTTTCTGCCTTTGTTATGGAGCATCCCCTTCGGATCAGAGTATTTTGTGCTGAGGTTCATGCGGGAATGTGGCGGAAAAATGGGGATGCAGCCCTATTATCTTGTGAGTGGTATCGTTCAGTTCGCTGGTAAGTGATTTATGCTTCATCTGTGGCATGCATTTTAGAGGGAAAGCATCTCTTGTAATGATTGATTTTTCTTTTCACTCCTTTTTTCCTCCTTTTATTTTCAGGATTGACTCTTTATCATATGGTTAATATTGCAGGTCTGAACAGGGTTTGGAGCTTGATCTGTTTCTGCTTCAATGCTGTGCTGCCTTGGCTCCAGCTGATCCTTATGTTAACAGAATTGTAGAACGCTTTGGCCTGTCCAGTTACCTTTCTTTGAACCTTGAGCACTCTAGTGAATATGAGACTGTTCTAGTGCAAGAAATGCTCACTCTTATTATACAAATAGTCAAAGAAAGGCGATTTTGTGGTCTAACTAGAGCTGAAAGTTTGAAAAGAGAGTTGGTTCATAAATTAGCCATTGCAGATGGCACTCATAGTCAATTGGTTAAATCTCTTCCTCGTGATCTGTCCAAGTCTGATCAGCTACATGGAGTTTTGGAATCCATTGCCGTGTACTCCAATCCCTCTGGCTTTAATCAGGGGACTTATTCGCTACAATGGATATTTTGGAAAGAACTGGATTTGTACTACCCTCGTTGGAACTCGAGGGATCTGCAAGCTGCTGAAGAAAGATACTTGCGTTTCCGTAGTGTTTCTGCATTGACCACCCAGCTACCCAGATGGACTAAGATTTATTCTCCTTTCAAAGGGGTAGCTAGAATAGCTACATGTAAAGCAGTCCTTAAAATTATCCGTGCTGTGCTGTTTTATGCTGTTTCTTCTGATA
The DNA here is from genome assembly GCA_015708375.1 of Cydonia oblonga. Taxonomy (NCBI): domain Eukaryota; kingdom Viridiplantae; phylum Streptophyta; class Magnoliopsida; order Rosales; family Rosaceae; genus Cydonia; species Cydonia oblonga. The sequence goes on along the minus strand of JADOBS010303894.1, from coordinate 17,480 downwards.
AATCAAGTGATTCACAAGCTCCTGATAGTGTTCTGTTAACTGCATTGCACTTACTCTCGTTAGCATTAGACATTTGTTCTCAACATAAGGAAGCTGGTGATAAGTCTTGTTATGATGGAGATGCAATTCCCATGCTAGCTTATGCTGGGGAAGAAATTAATGAAGGACGATACTTTGGTGCTGGTCAACAAAGCTTGCTGTCACTTCTTGTTATCTTGATGAGGATGTATAAGAAAGAGAATGTCAACAATTGTTTGGAAGCTGGAAGTTGTGACCTCTCTTCTTTAATTGGAAGTTTATTAAAGAAGTTTGTAGAGATTGATTCCGGATGTTTGACCATATTACAACAACATGCACCTGAAGTGGTTGGTCTTGTGTCGCAATCTTCTCCAAATGTTGACGCTAAGACCTCAGGTTCAATTTCTGACTCTGAGAAGCGCAAGGCAAAAGCCAGAGAGAGACAGGCTGCCATATTGGAAAAAATGAGAGCTGAACAATCCAAGTTTATGGCCAGTGTTAATTCCACTGTGGACGAGGGTTCAAAATCGGAGCAAGAGGTTTGTGAACTTAATGTTGAAGATGATTTGGAAGAGTCTGAACAAGTTGTTTGCTCTCTTTGTCATGATTCCAGTTCCCGAAATCCGATATCCTATTTGGTTTTACTTCAGAAATCTAGACTTTTGAGTTTCATAGAAAGAGGTCCCCTGTCATGGGAGCAACCATGTTGGATAGACAAGGAGCACATCTCTATTACCACAAACGAGGTGAATGATCAATCAGGATTAAGCACTTTATCAAGTGGTTCAGGACCACAACTGGTGCCATCTGATCCTTGTAGACAGTTGGTTCAGAATGCAGTCACCAAATTTGCCTGTCATGGACAACCTAGGGATGTTGACGCTCTTATAGATTTTCTCAAGGACCGGTTCCATGAATTAAGGAATATCCAAGTGCAACGTGAATCAAATGATGAAAGGGAAAAGACTTTATATACATTTGAGGCAATGGAAGATGATATGTACATCTCCATCCAAAAGGAAATGCGTGATAAGATGCTTCATTCTAATCCTTTAGAGGATAAGGGATTTTCAACTCTTGAAGGGGATCAAGAAGAAACTAAGCATGCTGAATTTATGTTACTTGGAAAATATATAGCTTCTCTTCCTAGAGAGACAACAGAGAATCCTTCATCTTCCGAAAGTGCTCCTAATGAAGGGGTGACAGTAGATTCTTCTCGTCTTTCAGCACATGACGGATTTGGCCCGACAGATTGTGATGGAATTTATCTTTCGTCCTGTGGACATGCTGTACATCAGGGATGCCTTGATCGTTATTTATCTTCGTTGAAGGAAAGGTAAACCCCTTTTTTATAAGAAGGAGAGACAAATTTTTATTGCAAAGAAACAATAAAAATACAAGAGCGGACAAAAGTCCGCAAAAGCACAAACAAAACAGGACAAATAGCAACATCACCCTGATACTTAGAAACTGTGAAACAACACAAAACTAACTAATAGCAGCAATACAGTTACGCCAAATTTCTGAAAAAGACAAATCTCTAAATTTTGTAGTAACCGATGCCCAAAGAGATAACCTAACTTTACCAAAGATCCTCCCTTCAACTGAGTTCGTAGTCCTAAAAAATCAGCTTGTTTCTTTTCATCCAAATGACCCAAAGGATAGCTGAAACTATACAACCCCACAAGACCTTGATTTTCTTCCCCTTTCCTGATAATTTATGTTTCTCTACCATAGATTTAAGGCCACCAGACAGTGAAGAAACAAATGATCATGCATCAAATGCAATGCACCAATCAGGTTGTAGACATGAACTAGGTCTCCGTTACTTTCCTATGAGCCACTAACCAAGTTAAAACCTTCACTTTAATAAGAACTTTAGATTTCCAAACCAGGCAATGAGCCTGAAAAAACCCTATCTGCATCGTTTTTGAGAAGAAAATTGCAATAAATTTAACAGAGAAGCTTCCTGAAGAATCAAGTATCCAATTTCTTGCATCAGCCCTTGAAGGGAGAAAGCGAGCCTGATCCAAACTTGTCAAGAAAGATGACAACTCGTCTAATTCCACATCACGCAAATTCCTTCGAAGGCCAAAGTCCCAATTCAAAGAATGTTCAGCAAACCTCGCCACACTAGAAATATTATGAAACCTGGATATGTTGAACAGCCTAGGAAATGAGAATTGTAAATATCTTTCATGCAGCCAAATGTCCTCCCTTTCAATAAGAGAAATCTTCAATCCTTAGTAATTTTGGTTGGGAATTCTTGATCACTTTTTAATCTTAATTATGGATTTATATACTTTTTTTTTTAATTATTATTCGCATGAACAGTGGAAGTTGTACTTTTTTAAATGCGAAATTCTATTAAGATATTTTGTTAAGAGGGAATGCCTTCTCTGTTGTTTTATTGACTACTAGTGAAAGTAGTTACACCTTGTTCAATGAACTTGGAAGGGCGGTAGCAGAAACTTTGGAAAAGACGGGTTCAGAATGCATTTTTCTTAATCTCTTTGGCCTTGCTTTTAACCTTGCAATTGGAATTGCCTTGTTCTTTAGGAAGCCTGCGTGACCCTTTCATCTTGCCTTGATGATTTTTCATTCAGTGTTATTTTATTTTTATTTTTTTTTTTCTTTATATTGTGTGTTCTACAAGGGGGTATGGTGTAGTTTTCCAAATCAATGGTTGCTAAAAAATGAAATCTCCTGCTTTTGTGGTTATGATGCATTGAAACAACTAAAGGAAAAATAGTCATATATATCATATACGTTGCTCTGGAAGATTGTTGATATTTTACTATTTTAGTGAAAATGGCCTAACTTGTCCCATCTTATCTGTTCGTGCAGATATCTCAGAAGAATTGTTTTTGAAGGGGGACATATTGCAGATCCCGACAAGGTACATGGATTCCCTGCATATTTTTCTTTTCGTACTCAGTGAATAGATGAGAGTTCTATTACTAACCTTTTGCATGTTTATTCTTTTACCCATAGGGGGAGTTTCTCTGTCCTGTATGCCGTCGACTTGCAAATTCCGTCTTGCCTGCATTGCCTGAGTTTCTCCAGGTCACCAAGGAGCCTCTGTATTCAGGTGTTAGTTCATCGCATGCTACTGGTCAATCGGTCAAATCAGGTGACAAAATTAATTCTCTTCAGCTTCAACAAGGGTTGGCTCTCTTGCAATCTGCAGCAGAGGCATCTGGGAAGGTTGGAAGTCTTAAAGGTTTCCCCCTTCAGAGATGTGGAAGAATGACCTCAGACCTTGAACCAATTTTTGGATTGCTCTGTAAGATGTATTTTCCAACTAAACAGGATAAGTTATCAGGATCTGCCAGGGTCAACCACCCAATGCTTATGTGGGACACAATTAAGTACTCTCTACTATCAACAGAAATTGCTGCTCGTTCTGGTGGGAAATATGCAACTCTAAGCTATGGCCTTAGTACACTGTATAAGGAACTTGAATCAAGTAGATTTATTTTGTCCTTGTTGCTGAAAATAGTCCAAAGCAGAAGAAAGAATTCTCTTCATGTCCTTCAGAGTTTTATAGGAATTCAAAGCTTTACAGAGTCTATTCTATTTGGAGTTTCCATAGACGTTGGCAATGAAACATGTGGACAAGGTATTGTTGCTACCAGTAAAAGCCATTTATTTCATATGATTCAAGTGACTTTCTGTGAATATTTGTTTCTTGCTATCTGATTCGCTAGTCACAGGCCATTCAAAATTACAAATAGCGTGCCTACTGTAAGAAGACAGTTAGATTTAAGAGTTATTGTCCATTCTTGTTTTTTCTTTCAAAAGATGAATTTGATTTTTAGATGATTAATACTGCTATTGAGCCCAACTTTTTACACGGCATTCTCACATTGGATTCTAAAACATTTCTGCATTTCTTAATGCAAGGTGTGTATATCATGTCTGATTGGGAAAAAAAAAAGTTGAGAGAAATCTGGGATAAGTAGCATTATTCATTCGTATAATGGAGATGTTGCAGCTGGTTGAATTCTTGGACCCTGTTGAAGCCACGAAAGAACTATTAAGCATTCAAGTTTCACATGTGCAAAATTTTAGGTGTTATGCTTTGCCAAACATTGAAGCATTTTACTTTATTCAGTTAAATCCTCATCAATGCTATGTTTCGCAGGTGCTATGCTGCGTATCTTGGAACATGTTGATCTAGGGGTATCCTATCCTGATATTCAGTTCTGGAATCGAGCTTCTGATCCTGTCCTTGCTCGTGATCCTTTTTCATCATTGATGTGGGTTCTTTTTTGTCTTCCATACCAATTTTTATCATGTGAAGATTCCTTGTTATCCCTAGTGCACTTATTTTATGTTGTCTCTGTAGTTCAGGTATGTTAGCGGTACTTCTCCCTTTTTTCTCATAATTCTTAGATAGCATTAAAAACGTTTAGTGGCCTAATTCATTATGGTGAAATGTGAATGCAGGGCATAATGACATATTGTGGGAAAAATCAATGTAACATTAGTGGATTAGGTATTGATGATTGCCTGGTTACTGACATCTCTAAACTTATGGAAGAATCTGGAGCCACCCAGCAATATTTCATTTCAAACTATATTGGCTCTTGTAATATTAAGAACATAGTTTGCAGCCTGAGTTTCCCTTATTTGCGGAGGTGCGCATTGCTGTTGAAGCTGCTGAACTCTTGTTCCCGAGTACCATTCCATGAAAGGTATAATGTCTTGGATAGGTCTCATGCAATTGGTGACATGATGGACACCACTTACGTGGCACTAGTGAATCTAAATGATGTTCAAGAAATAGAAAGTATGTTCAAGGTTCCTACACTGGATGTTATCTTTAAGGATAAAGTGGTACGTTCAATAGCTCAGAAATGGTTCCATCATTTTCGTAAGGAGTTGGAAGTCCAAAGATTTCAAGGAAGCATGCACTGTAGCCCTGCAGTTCCCTTCCAATTGATGCGTCTGCCCCGAGTTTACCAGGACTTATTGCAGAGGTTAGTTGAATTGCTTCTTGGTTTGTTACTGGAGTTCTTGTCTTCTAAAAGGATCTTTCCAGAATTAAAGTTTACTCAGAAAGATTGTGTTTTTGCAGGTATATAAAACAGCTTTGTCCTGATTGCGAGAATATTCTTGATGACCCTGCATTGTGCTTGCTTTGTGGGAGATTATGCTCTCCAAGCTGGACGTCATGTTGCAGGTATATATTCACCAATATATGTCGTTATTATTGGATAGATTATCCATTTAATACATGTTTATGCCCTATTGCTCCATCATTGCTAAATTTGACAATTTATCTTAGGGCAAGTGGATGCCAAACTCATGCAGTGTCCTGTGGTTCTGGTACTGGGGCATTTCTGTTGATCAGGGTATGCATTGTGGTTACTTTTTTTAATAATTATGTTTGGAAGCCTGTCTTTTAGATCTTTAAATTTTGTTTTTACCTCTATTATTGTTTGCTGAAATGATTAATTTTCTTTGGTGTGAATCTAGAGGACAACAATTCTGCTGCAAAGATCTGCACGGCAAGCTCCCTGGCCATCACCCTACTTGGATGCTTTTGGAGAAGAGGTAATTGGTTTCTGCTATTGCAAATCCCATAGCAATTTTATTCCTCTATTTCTTTCATCGTCTTCCCTTGTAAACAATTTGAAATGACAAATCATACCATATTCTGGTGAGCCCTTGTACATCCATCTTACTCCACTTGATTTTCTCAGTTCGAAGCAATTGAGAAGATAATGGTGGGTAATATTTTTTCGATACTTATTTGTATTTCTCAAAAGGATAGTGCATTTTTATGATAATTTCTGGAAAACCCTGCAAGGAAAGCAATGCTAGTGAACATTTCCAAAAGGGTAGACAAATTAGGTGCTCTGATCCGGGAGGTCATACAGGTTTGATCCTAGGGTACTTAGGGATATTTTGCGTTATGGGAGCTTTTAGCAAGTCATTGATCTTTTTTATGCTATCAAGGGCTTACTTGTGAAATGCCCTTTATTTTTATTGCTTTGGCAAGAGGAGGAATGAGCTATGGGTATTTAGAGGATGTTCTCACTATGCCATCCACCCACTACAGTTGCATATCTCCTCTTTCAGTTTGGAGTTTCACATGTATAGAATGAAGCAAAAGATTATTTGATACTGCATTTCATAGAGCTCCTTTCAAGGGGTTTGGAATTTTCCCCTTCTGCCACTTGAACTGCGGTTTAGCAGTATGCCTCTCCACTTGTAAGTGGGTCTTAGGTTCAACTCCTATGGGAAATACCTAATTATGGCTACCCCATAGTGTGGCTTAGCCCAAATCTCCAACCCTGCAATATTATTGTGTCAATAAAGAAGATAAATTTCCCCCTTTCTTCATCGCATACAGTTTTGCTGAATAAAATGCAGAAAGTCGCTTTGCAGTTTTACTCTACCCTCAGCCCAAAACCCTAAAAAAGAAAATGTAAAATGGTAGAAAAAGATGAATATGTTGGAAGTAGCACTTGTGGACGCTCCTGTTCTTATTTGTGCTTTTAGTGCATTCGTTGATTTATAGGGATTATTGCTTAATGTAAATTTTGTTATTGCAGGATATTGAAATGCAGAGAGGAAAGCCGCTGTACTTGAACGAGGAACGTTATGCAGCTTTAACTTACTTGGTGAGAATATTTTGCTGCGTTCTTAATTTTGCATAATGTTTTCTTTACTCTACCCTCCACTTGGAGGAGCCCTTTGCCTCACTCCACCATCCATGATTTGTGGCTATACCTTGTGTTGAAATTTCTCAAGTGAAGGGGATGTGTTGAGCCTTGTCTGCGAGTTCATATAGAAGCATCCTTAATTTATATGTTCCAAACTTCCAATTGAAAATATTTCTTATTTCGGTTCAAAGTTTTATGATAAATGGTTTGTGTTTTGCATGGTAGGTTGCTTCTCATGGCCTTGATCGAAGCTCCAAGGTTCTTGGACAAACTACTATTGGTTCTTTCTTCATGGTTTAGTTTGGATTTCAAGGTAAAAAACAATCATGCACTTCATGGATGTTAGTTCATCATGTTACCAAGTTCGATGTTAATCAGATTTTATTCACGATGCTGAATGTTCTAATTTTGGCATCTCAGGTGGCATATGTGTTGACACAGATTGATGGCAAAGTACTCTTGATAGCAGCAGATAATAACCACTTCCGACAATAAATCTGGACCTAGGATCAACGGTTCAGTTTACTGCACATTGAGGTTGGTGGCTACTGGCGATGCTATAAGTTAACTATTACAATCCTGAAAAGTATGGAACACTCTTTGTTCTCTTTATCATCACCGCTATGCACGCCTTTGCTCTTAGTTTGCTTGTTAAATCCTACTGTTACTAAATATCTTGTTACCTACAGTGGCAGATGCTTGGTATCCCTCTCCATAGGTTGAAAATTTTGTCCCACGGGAAGACCAGCTTGTTGGCGGCAGGTTGTTCCTTGTGTCTTTTATGCACGTACGGTTCGATATGACGCTGAAGTCTGAAGACTAGTGCAAACCATCTTCACCGGGGGGTTGTACATCAAACGGTTGTTCCGGTCGGGCGTGGCGTGTCGATAAATCCTTTGATCCGTTAAAAGTTTCCGTAGCTAAAAGTTTGAAAAAACAGAGAAGTGCGTGCTCATGGCCTTTTGCGCTTTCGGCGAAAGACACGGAAAAGAAGTTATAAAAGCACTTTTTCAGGCGTTTGCTTAATAAAAGCACTTTTTTTTTACATTTTTAGGTAATGTTGATAAAAGCACCTTTTTCTTCCACTTCATACTCTTAGAACAAGATACGGTAGCACAAGCAAGAGCATTCGCCATGCGAGTAATGTAGGGCTTCCGCCGTACGTGAGGTCAACGTCAGTCAACCACACGTTCACACTGTATTTTTCTACTATTGTTTTCAGTTACTATTATATGAAAACTGAAAATTAAATTTTAACTGATCAAAAAAATAAATGGATATCAAGCGGAACCCTAAATAAAAAATAATTGGCGCAATAAAGAGCAACCCTAAGAATTCCAAGAGTGTACTTTGACCACTAAATATAAAAGATTTCTAACTGTAAATATTGGTAAAGATGACAGGAGCTAAGCTTTCTTTGAGAAATTCTTCAAGCATGAAGTATCATGGCTCCTTTGATGAGGGGTTTTCTGTACAATCCTGACGCAATCAATATATATTTTCACAAGTATTTGGGGCCTATCATTTTTATTTCTACACATAAAAGAAGCCCCCTGCCCACTGTATTTTGTCAAGTTGGAGTGCCGAAAAACCGCTCTCGTGTAACTAATAACAAGGGGTGTAATTGCAAGTTAATGACTTGTAAGGCATTGAAGATGTGAGACCAGAGAATGGTCCGATAAATCGATGTCTCACTCTGTTCAGAAGCTCTGTAGACTTGGAAATATCACCAGTTCAACAGTGTCAGCCAACGTCAAAAGAATCGCCCTTCTTTGTCCCTGAATTGAACCAGAGGGAGATCAAATCAGAAACACATTTGAGAAACAATTAAGGCTAAAAGTAAGGGAATATTTAGAGTGGGTACAATGAGAAAACAAAAAGGATTGCACAAACAATAGTTCTTTAACCAGCTTACTTATCGCTTATGGAAACAAAAGAATATTACAGATTTCCACATATATTTCCGAAATGATTAACTGATTCAATACAAAATGAAACAAATGACAACTTTGATTCCTCTATCAGAAAACCAAAAATCTATCAATTACTTCTGCAAGGTTGTCACCTATGCATGTACGTATAATCTATGACCTCGTAAGGTGTGTAATTCTAAATATAACAATAGGATAAAATCGAAAGGCCAGATAATCTACGATCATAATTCACTACTTGACTAAGCAATCCTATGTCATATAGAGATCTTGCATTTAGAGTGTGACAGTTTTCTCTGTCAGATCAAGTTTCGAAAATAAATAGAGTTTACCAAGTGTGAATCCTATAACTACTTATACAAAGGACGACACCAAAGGTTGTAAGATTTATTTTGATGATAGTAGTTTACGAAGATAGATCAGAGACAAATAAGTTCGGGGTGTGCTATCCACACACCCCTTTTTACTTCTCACACACCCCTGTTAAATTTTGTCCGTTAGATCTTCTTCAATTCATCCGATCCAACGGCTGAAATCTAAAAAGGTGTGAGAGAAGTAAAAACCCCATAAGTTCGAGAACAATTATAACAAAGGCTGAAGCTTACAGTGCATGCCCTAGGTCACTCCCATTTTTGTTGGATGTGTTGAGTCTTTGATAACAGCAGAGCCGCCATTTGCAGATAATTCCACGGACTTAGAATTAGCATCATACTCTTTGTCACATGTAAACTCCAGCTGTTTCTCCACGGACTTGAAAACAGTAGTCCTCCTGGCTCTTAACCGGTATGGCGGAGATGCATTAAAAGCCTTGCCATTAGACCCAAATGTACTGATACCATTATTAGTTGGACTCTCGCATGAACTTCCATCTTGAGACCCAGAAACTTCCGCACTGTTTTTGTGTCTCTCCTGTTCTCTGTCTGATTCACAATCCACTATCCCTGATTCACAATCCACTATCGCAACTTTATTACGAGGCAATTGTTCTTGGCCAATGGTCTTTCTCTTTCGCAAAATGGAAGGAGTATTGGGGAAGGTCTTAGCAGCAATTTTCAAAATTGATTCAGGGGTTTGATTACATAAACCACTGCCCTTTGCAGAAGGAGGAGTGAAAAAACTTATAGGTGATAAATTTGGACTAGAGGTGTAATCATACTGCAAGCGATGCATGTTTGAAAAACCTGAATCGAACCGGGCACAACTTTCTGGTGGTGGCGGCTCATAGTACAAAGAACCATATCCTGAAGTTTCAACCGGCAAAGATGTTGTCCTAACTTTGTCTTCGTCTAATTGATTGTTAAATACACAATTCTCCAACTCTGCCTGGCTGTTAATGACAGAATTCTCAATCTGAGGCTTTCTGTTTACTCTGAAATTCTCAAACTTTGGCCCTGAGTCTGAGTTAGAGCAGCTAAGATCCATACAGGATAATCTCAGGTTACATTTACCTTCAGAATCTGCAGATTCATTTGGATAAATACATGGTGAAGCACCCATATCCTGAGGTGGGGCGGCAGACTCAGACTGATCTTTTCCATCTTCATCTAGCTTAGACATGTCTGCATTTCTGGATGATGTTTGAGCAGTTGAATCTGATCCTTTAGTTGAACAAACACGTAATTTTTTAGTTGCACTGGTTCTTGTCTCTTTGGTGCCATACTTCGGAGGTGGTGGAAGTTTCCCGGTAGCCAAATAGAAGTCAAGTTTTTTCTTCAAGGAACTATTCCAATGGTTCTTTATTGCGTTATCTGTCCTGCAAACACAAAGTTAAATACAACATTTGGCTTAGTAAGCACACTGCATACACACAACAAAATAAAATGAACTTGGTAACAGTGGTTTCCAAGTTATAAGATGATATTTTTATTTAAAAAGTAATTTCTTAGGTAACAGTTGTTTCCAGAAGGCAGCATTACAAATCAAGGAGTATTTGCACCCGTCACTGAAATTGGAATTTCTCACAATGTTTAAACCGAAAATTAGATGTAACTTGTAAGACCACAGTTCAAAAGTTCTTGATGTCACATATTAGCAGTAGTCTTTGAAATTGGCTACATCTCAGTAGTGCTGCTCGAATTTGCACCTTAATGTCATTTATAAATAACAAATCAAACAAGAAAGATACCTTCCAGGTAAAACCTTCGCTATTTCAGCCCACTTGTTCCCATGCATCCGGTGGGCATTCATAAGATGTAATTCCTCCTCCAACGTCCAAGCCTCCTTCTTTATATCAGGATTCAAGTGATTGTGCCACCTGAAGAGAGAAAAACTGGGTTACAAGCATATACACTACCCAAACGATTTGTTTGCATTTCATGAACAAATTAATTGTAAGATACATGCCATGGAATGAATAACATTAAAAACTGGATTATACAAAATTATAAGTAATAAATGGCATAATTGTTAATTCCAGAGCAAAACATTTTGAGGAAAAAATGTTCAATCAGGTCAGCATTACAGTGGTCAAGATTTCCAGATCATATATGACAATAACATCAGAACTTAATAATAACCATAGGGCGATGGTGTCAGACATAATTAAAAGTTTATGGAGGTTACCTCTCTCGGCATTGTTTCCCTATACGACCAGGCAAAGACTTTGCTATCAACGACCATTTTGTAGGTCCATACTTTGCTACCAGTTCAATTATTTTATCATCCTCCTACAAATAAAACAAGTAAGGAGAAAGTTGAGTTAGACGAAGTTGAATGCTCAAACCTACACTGTAAGAACATATTAAGAAAATATGATATCAGGTTCCAACCTCTTGAGTCCAGGGTCCTTTAACAAGTTCTGGATTAAGAACCTTCTGCCATCGATGCAGACATTGAACTTCCGATCTATCAGGAAAAAATTCAGCTGCATACACATTGTTTAAAATTCATATATTAGATTGGTTGCCTGTATGTTGGTACAGCAGAAAATTAACAACATAGGTATAATATTTAATCAGGCAATTGAATGAAAGGTAACTCATTTCAACCTCTTGGGACATCTATGACGTGCTTGCTTAGAATTTTCAGAGCTCTGAATATATATTCTTATCGTTCAACCAAAAATGGATTTCTTTTCATTTATCAAGATCTCTACTATTTAAAAGATTAGTCAAGCACATTTCCTGAGCAGAATCACTGCCACCTAAAAGCACCATAGCTATTGAAAGATGTAACTGCACAAAATCTAACCAAAAGCTGCATTCGTGCCTTGAAAACCAGCAACATAAATCAGAAACAATACTCAAGAGAGAGACATGCCTATTTTCTTCCAACTCTTCCCTTTGAAAGCTGCAACAGCAACCCGTAATGTCTCATCCTGTGGCAATCCAACATTTATCGAAAATTAGAAACATACCCCGAAAAGGGTTGTGACCAAGAAAACAGAAGCAACACATATCATAGCAACAACATATGAAAATGGGTGAGATGGTACTGATAAAATAAGTAATACAACCAGTTAGTCTAAAAGCAGAGACTTTTTCAGGCATTAAGAGTTTTAATTATTTAATGACTGAAAATTATGAACCTCTCCCTCCAGTAAGTTCAGTAACAAACACGAAAACCATTCATGCTTCTGGCTGATAGATACAAACAAGTGAACATAAGTACAAAATGAATGCTGACCTCTTGTGGAGTCCAACCACCTTTGGCTCGCCTAATAGGACCACTAGTCCTCCTGAAAGATCAAAACCAATATGTCAATTCACCACCACAACACTGTTAATGACAATTATAAGCTATCCAAATTGGTCAAACGGAATATTAAACAGCATAGCGATTTCTGATCCGGTAAGGATACAAATATCCATTGGAAACTATATGATGTCTAAAAGCAGACGCATGGAACTAAAAATTAACACCGAAATCATAATCTGAACCTGCTAATGAAAAGAAGGGTTTTCAAATAGAGAACATCACTACAGTTGTAACGAAATCACAGCTGTTAAGCATTGAGGGAAAGTACCATTGAGTTGGAGAAGCAGATGCTGGGCTGCAAGCCCCTGGGGACTTGATAATAGCACTGCCACTGCCACTGCCACTGCCTTCAGATACAGATGAGCTCGATGCAGCCGTGGATTGCTTATTCTCAAGGCAACACTCCTCTAATTTTGCCCCAGCCATCTCCTCCTATAAATAATCTCCAAAATCCAAAATCCCTATCAATAAATAGATACCAAAAAATAAAAATACAAAACAAAACCCTCCACGAGAAACCCCTAAACCAAATCGAAAACACCTAAAACCCTAAAACTGACCCCAACTTCACTCCAAAATCTCCAAAACCCTACCGCCATAGACCCAGACAAGCAAGACCCGGATCTTAAAAACTCGTCTTCAGATCAAAAAACTGCAAATTAAACACAATTCTAGGGCTTTTATCGAAAACCCAACACAAATCCAAGCAACTTGAAGTCTAAGAAATCGTGAAAATTCGATCGAACCCAGCAAAAAACCATTGAAAAGCAAAAACACAAAAACAAGAACGAGAGTTTTCGAAAACTAAAAACGATTTTTCTGAAGAAGTAAGAGGGTGTTACCTCTGCTTGCGAAGAAGTGGCGGTAATCGAATTAGAGCTCATCGATTAAACCCAATAGAATTTTCAGAACCCTTCTTCTCTGAAACACGAAAGAAAGAGGAGAGCTTTTGGTTTCGAAAAATCCTCGCCCGTTGAAACGAAGAGAGAGAAAGAAACAGAGGGCAGAGGAAATAATATAAATACTTACAAAAAAAAGTTCAGAAATTTTTATAACGAATATATATGCACCGACGTCTCCGTTAATTACCGTTAGCGAGAGAGATTTGAGCTTTTGTGAGGTTTAAAAAACCCTATCGGTTAAAGGCGGATGACGGCGCGTCGAGAACGTTAACCCAAAGTTTGAACCTCAAACGGCACTCTGAGTCTGAGGCCCTTCGTTAATGTTGAACTGGGTTTGGAGCGGTTGGATGCGGGGGTTGGTTGCGCGGGGAGTTGTGGACCGTTGGATTGGGGAATATTTCGTGGTTTAAGTGGGTTTTGTTTGGAAAGGAGCATTTTAATTATTAAATTGCGGTTTATGGTATTAAATTAGTAATGTTAGCTGGAACGTCAGATCATGGTTGAAGTTGGACGGTGGATGATGGTGTTTTTATCTGGGCGATTGTGTTGATGTTGTGGACCTGGACCGTTGGTTGGCGGGAAAATTTTTTATTTTTTTATTTTCATACATTCGCAATAAAATCTTACATTATTTGTGTAATTTCACTTTGATTTCCATTGCAATTTATATACATTTCAACCATGTTTGATTGCTATATTTACAGTACAACCGAACACATCATTGTTTATTTACGACTTTTGAATTGAATAAAATTAAGACGAAAAAAGATGTTCGTTATAAAAATGGGTGTTGAGGGTTGCCTCAAATAAAACAATTCACTAATTTTAATGGATATTGAATGAAAATCGAATGTCATTTACATTTTTTGTTCAAATAAGGCAGATGGATGAGTTATGAAACAGATCCCTCTTAATCCTACAAAAATGATAGAATTGGTCGAGATAGGTTTTCACCATATAGTTAATCCATCTTGCAAAAAAGAAAATGCCAGCGGGCATCCAATTCTTCATTCAGCGTTCATTGAATTTAATGATTTAGCGTATACAAGCTAATCATAGACAACAAAAAGCCTCTCCAGATTTTTTTTTTTTTTTAACAACGATATTTATTTACTATATGAGAGAGAAGGTGGGCTTAGCTTTACATGGGCTAACAATATTGTGGTTTAATCGCCTTAGATTAGAATAGAACCTAAGACATCTCACTTACAAATGAAGATAAATACCATTAGACCGTAATACTAGATGGCCCTCTCTAGACTTAGTGTTTAGCAAAATTTTAAGGGAATTATTACTGGCACTCTAAACAATTCCAAACTTTTTATAATTAGAAAGAAAAATACACTTGTGAGGAGTGTAGAATGAAATTTTTGGAGCGCTAGTAACAATTCTCAATTTAAAAGTGCTTTAAATTCAAAAGTGATTTTTCTATAGAAACACATTATCCAAGTGATTTTTTTGTCACCTCCAAGTAATTTTTTTTTTGAACTCCAAACCAGAAGCGTTTGGCAGCTTTCTATCCTAATGCTTCCCCACAAAGCATCATTTGGAATCTTTACAAACAGCAACCTTCTTCCTTACATAATTCATCAAACAATGGGCACATATCAGACTTATTCATAACACATTTCTGCCTGATCGCTCATCAAGTTCAGGCAGGGATCTCTGCACCCGGGAGACCAACTGGTAACTCTTCATTCCCTGTAAACCCGCCCCGTTTGCAGGTCTACTGTTAGGTACTCTCCCCTTCGAGTTTCCCTTTTCTAGTCCTCGAGATACTTTCACAATCATATCGTAATCTTTATCATCTTTAACACAAAGGAGGAGAAGCTCAGAAGTCAATGATTTACCAACCAATTTTCTTCTTAACTAACCTCAATCAATTGGTTGGCTCACCATCGAGATCACTGCTGACCAAAGTCAAGTTCTAACTTAAGGGAATAAAAAGGATCTGGGTATGTTGGGGACTCTATCAATTAACAAAACCACAGAATCTAAGGTTATCTGCTTCCAATGCTACATAGGTAAATGAGTCATTCCTTCTTAACCGTCAATCACAGTTTAACACGTATACAAATTTGACTCGTAAAAAGCACACAAGAAATAGTTTCCACATACATCAAACAGAGATTTGTTTGCAAATCGGAAAGAGTCCTTAAAAGTACGGAAACAAGTATTTTCCTTCCCTGAAAAGCAAGGTAATAACACAAACCCAGTTACACAATTTTTCTTATTGTACATGAATACCTGACATTTTACCACACGAGATCATCTGATATGACACGCAATAAAAAAGGAAAAATCGTAAATCATACTAAGTCATGTCCAATTCCAGCTTAACTGTAAAACCTTCAAAATAATCTTTCGTCCTTGAAAAGGTACAAATATATTCAGTGTAAGAAACATAATTCAAGAACCAATGCTCAACAAATTGCAACTTCCATAAACCAATTCAAACGGTTTTCAAGACTTGCATACCAAAAATGATTCATATATAGAGCTTAGCTTACTCTTGAGTAGCTGCTCCTTGATTAAGCTCTGCAAACCTCATGCCAACGCGCATCGAGTGCTTTAGGAACTTCTCAGCACACCTACGAACACACGTATCCTCTTGCTTCGTCAACGATTTGCGCTGAAAGGTGTCCACGCAGTCGCTAAAGCATCTCTCCACCAATGAATTGTACATCCTCAGACTACATTTTCGACAAAAGTCACAGAAATCAGTAGGGGCAGGCACGGTTCGGTTTGGCCCAGCTCACCATCAAAACCGCGAGCCGAACTGAAGATATACATCTGGTTCGGATTCGGTTTCTAAAACCAAGATTACATTTGAATCACATCCTAATTCCAACTTTCCTGATAACAATTAACAATTTAATTTTGTGGGTATTTTTCTAAAACTTCAATCTATCATGCACAATAGCAAGAACATGCCTCACTAATTACAAATTACTGAGAATAAATTCAATATTTTCGGGAAAATACAAAATAAACAAAAACACTGCATTCGAAAAAAAAAAGAAAAATCAGAAAACCTGTCGCGAATCTGGAGCTGGTCGATCAAGGTGGCCATTCTGTGCTTGTCTTCTTCGGGAAGACCCTCCAAGTCTGCAGACAGCATGCCCTTCTCCATCTTCGTCTTCGTTCGATTTTCCACAATTTTGGGGGTCTAGGGTCTTAAACCCTTCACATATTTACGCCGCCTTGCTGACAGGGCCTCAAACTTTTGGGTAATTGAAATTCTGACCATGGGTCCATTTGGGCTTGTTGAGAGATTTTTCCCCTCCGCCAGTCGCATGTGGCTATGTCTCACGAGTTGTGGGTCCACGGAGAGGGCCCATAGACAAACCAAACTATGAGAGCACCTTGATGGCACGGTTATATATTATCAGCCTATGGTGTTAATGATCCAGTGTAATTTATGTATTTAATTTTTGAGATTTAAAATCGATTGAAAGTCGTTTTCATGCAAAAATAATGACCATATTGCTTATGTTGTACGCCTTACTTATAGGACATAAGTTGGGACTAGCTCTGCCTCTATGTGTGAATGGGTTGGACTAATGAAGTTTGTGTTCGGGTGTACAATATGATTTCTCCTGTTTGGGAGGAAATTATAACTTGCGGTCGGATAAACCAATAAGGCCATACAACCATTTAGAGAGTATTTTTTGTGTCCGATAGTTGAATTAAGTGGACTGTCCGACGTGCTCACAAAGAAATAGGATTCCTATATTTAGATGTCACTTAACTCTACGCGGGTGCAAACCACATTCGACAGTCAAAACACAAGAACTCATTTTATTAATGATTGCTTTGAATGCATTGTTACATAATCAAAAGCATTTCTAACCTTATTTAAAAATAAAATAAAATAAATAAATTTAAAAAAAAAAAGAAAGATACTTTGGATGCGGTCCCTAGTCCCTAACACTCTTTTGACTAAAACCTTAATGGTATTTGTTTGTACCATATTTGGGCCTCGTGTATTTGGGCCTTGGGCCTCGTACTTGGGTCTTGGGCCTAAAGCCCACCACAAATGTATAGGAGGAGGAGCCCTTATTCTATAAAAGGGACTCCTCCCCTCATAGAATTCTCAAGCTCTAAGCTCACACATAGAGCTCCACATAAGGCTAGAAACACTAGCAACATTTCTAGAGAGAGCTCTCCCAAATCTGGAGGCTCTCTCCTTCCTCTCTTCTCCCCCCAAACACTTGTATTCATACAATTACAGAGAAAGAGAATCAACAATCAGT
>JADOBS010303893.1:0-32998 GCA_015708375.1 Cydonia oblonga | reverse complement strand
CCAAACATTGGGGTGAACCACGATAAAAGCCTTGTGTTCTTTATGTTCTTCGTGTTCTTGAGCGTTTGTGCGGATTCACGGCCGGATTTCTGTTGTTCCAAGACCACCACGGTTTTGTGCATCAACAGAGTGAAATGGTGTTTACAGCCCACAATGGCACTTGTAAAACACTTTTGCTATTGTGATATGGTTGATCATATTTGAGGTTTTGGCATCGTTTACCATGGTAGGTATACCAGCCATGTAAGAAGTGTTGAAATCCCAAATTAGGTCTAATCAAATTGCATTATTATTCATCACTTGTACGACAATTATCTTACCATTAGGTGTAATTCTTGTCTGAGGTTTGAAGAATAACGGCTGATTGTTGATTTGCACATCAAGTCGCATTGTTATTTACACATCAAGTCGGCGGAATTTTCTTCTTGCATTACAAACTCCCACGATGTCAAGTTTGTCCTTTAACTTCATCTTGGTTGATTGTTGATTTGCTAAGTTCACTTTGTTATTCTTTCTTATATTTGTCCACTCGACACACCTTCGCTTTGGTTATCTGTTCTCCACTTTGATTATCTGTGCTCCATTTTTTTATTTTTTCATTTTTTTATTCCAATTTCATCTTCCAAGATTGGAATTTCAACGGGTGCATCAATATATTTTCCTACATAGTCGTCACCCTCAACTTCCTCTTCTTCATTATTCCTGTTAGCCTCCAGCAAGTTGGCGGGGTGACGGTCGGTGGTGCAGTGGCGGGGTGAGGGTCGATGCTGCATGTGGGAGTGGATTAAGCATATTTTTCCAGAAGGAAGTTCCATGAAGGAAGTTTCATGAAGGAAGTTTCATTTTTTTTTTTTTCATATTAATTTTGATTGCATGCTTTGAATTAAGGGTTTCATGAAGAAAGTTCAAGTTCCACCATAAAACCAATTGACAATATGGGGAGTAGACCAACTTACGTATAAACTCATGCAATATCCCTCCTCCCATTAATGTGGGACTCGTTTTCAACATTTCAGAATAGGGGGTTAGGTTTAGGGATTTAGGTTCTAGATTAGGATTAATTTAAGTTCTGATTATTTTTAAAAAAATTTGTGCAATTTTTAAATATTTTGAAATTTTATTCTATTTTCTGCAATTGTATTTATTTTATGAATTTTTTTTAGTTTAAAGTTCAGAATTTTAGCTTTAACCTTTAATTATTAATTTGTGTATATTAGCATTTAGGAAACGTTTTAAATTATTACCTTTAGGATTATTACCATTTCCAAAATTAAAGGTCTATAACAAATTTTTGTGTAGGACTTCAAACTAAGGTTCT
Organism: Cydonia oblonga; assembly: GCA_015708375.1. Taxonomy (NCBI): domain Eukaryota; kingdom Viridiplantae; phylum Streptophyta; class Magnoliopsida; order Rosales; family Rosaceae; genus Cydonia; species Cydonia oblonga. The sequence goes on along the minus strand of JADOBS010303893.1, from coordinate 31,680 downwards.
CGGCTTGTGCTAGGCCTAATTTTGGTAATACTGTTGACCCTTGTATCTCTAACTCTCAAAATGAAATATTAATAAAAGTTGTAACGACCTGTCCCTAAATATTGACGAAAATGCCTTTCGAGGTAAAAATGTTGACTTTTGTTGACCGTCGTGTCGTGTCATGTATCCTTGTAGTACTCGTCGTTACGAATGCGTGGGCGCAAGTGGAATGGAATTTGGAGCTAAAACAAAGATTTTACGGAATTCGAAATGTAGGGCATTTTATTAATTTTTCAAGTAGAGATATTTTCCACTTTGGACCACCCCTGAGCTGAAACGTGGCAACCTCCTCCATTTCTGGGGTGTCCTTCTGGATTCTTTTTCTCTCGAGAACTCTCTCTCTTTTTCCCTCTCTTTCTCCTTATCTCTCATGTGGCACACTCTCTCACCCCTTAGCTCTCTCTCGTTTCTCCCTCTGCAAGCTCTCTCTCTCTCTCTCTCACTCACCTTCACTCTCTGAGAACCATCAAGGCACCATTGGCGTCGAGATTCTCCCTTCCACGTGGACCAGTGCCACCTCAATTCCTTATTTCCCTTCACGGTTAACTCTCCAGCAACGATAGCATGGCGGAATCGCCATACTTCTCGGCTAGATTTCATGATTTTTCTGACCAAGGTAGGTCTCAAGAATCCCCCTTATCTCGTCATTTCTCGTTGTTTGTGAAGGATTTTGAAGATTTAGGCCTGTGTTTGTAGGATTTAAGGATAGAAACCATGTGGGGATGTTTCACCAATTGTTCCGGCGAAATCCCAAGGTTTCGCAAGGCATTCCCGGCTACTTTCCGACCACGGCTGTGAATCAAAGTAGTATAACTCAAATCTCTATTGTTCTAGCTTTATTTTGGCACTTAAATGGTGGCTTTTGGTTGAGAATCGAAGCAAAATGGAGCCGGGGAAGTTTCCCGGCCAAAATTCCTGCTTTCTTCTTTGTTGGGTTCAACAACTCGCGAGCTAATCGTGTCAAACCCGACCCGCAATCCAAACTCGGCCCAATCCACTAACCCAACCCAAACATATATGCCATGTAACCCAAGCCCAACCCATTAACCTTAACCCAGATCCAACCCAGCAGCCCAAGCCCAAATTCGACCATACCCGGACCCAGTTCTAGTTGTCTAGGTCGGCGCATGAAGCACACGTGCCTCTGCATAAGGTATTATGCTCCGCCGCTCTCCACGGTAGCACCGATAACTTTTTTCGCCAACTTTCCGGTGACCCATCTAGGCAGCTGTGGAGCGTGGTCTTCCAGGCCGTCGGCTCGTGGCGATGTCTGGGGGAACCCGAGGTCCCTCCTTAGGTTTTTCGACATGCCGAATCCGCTGTTTTTTTTTCCCAAATTCGACCGTTTTAGTAGGGTTTCATTAAATGGCTTGTATTTGTGTTTAGGTGCTTCGGTGGGAAGTGACATCATCCTCCCTAGTTCGAGCGGCTTCCGAGCAACAAAGTATCTGTGACTGGACCCCTTCTTAACTTGCATGTTTTTACAAAATATTAGGCTTGCATGCACTACATATTTCATGAATTGATTATGTTTTATAATATGTTTTACAGATTTCTATAATTATGGCTACAGAGAAATTATGATTTATTTAAATTGCTCTTATGAAATAATTATGATTATCGAATTATGTTTTACGAAACGTTATGAAGTATTGGATTTATGCATATGATAATTTTATGGATTTATGAATATGGTTTATCATGGTTATGAGGAAGCCTTGAGCTTTTAAGCTCTGGATTTGATATGAGACTTGAGATATGTATTCGGTGCTTATCTAGTGGGTTATCATACAACACATCCACACAACATGGGTATGTAGACGTTTGTGGCCATATGACACAGTTGAGGATATTTATGTTATTCCCCTAGCTTCACTAGCGAAACCAGTGTCGGACAACTTCGTTAACCATGGCTAGTGTTAGTGTGTGATGTGATATGTTTCTTCTATGGTGTAACTTATAGTCTTACAACTTCACCTTCGGGTGATGGGGCCTACCATGTTTCTTCACTGGCGTAACGCAGTGTCGTACAACTTCACATTCGGGTGATGGACAGGTACTGCCTTCAGGCAACTATGATACCTCTAGTTGAGTACATCATGATATGATTTACAGAGGTTTTACGGATTTGCCTTTGGGCTGCTATATTACCATTTTTGAGCACTGGTTTATACGTACTGGTTTTACAAACGTTTTCATGGCATGTTAGGGTTTTCAGAAATCCAACCATGTAGTACTACATATGTGTTTTCAAAACAAGGGGTTAGTATGTTCATAAAGAAAATAGTTTTCGTATTATTAGTATTATTGTAAACTTTTGTCGACTCACCCTTTTATTTTGCGCCCCCTTAGGAGTTAGAGTCAAGGTACAGGATCCTAGCATCATGACATTTTGGCATAGGTATCTTCGATTCTTCTCAGTGTAGGACCCATTCCTTTTTCGTACCTTTTTATAATAATTCTCTCACATTATTCTTGATTAGTTGTATGCTTTGAACATGGTTTTGCCTTAGTATATTTCTTTCTAATTACATATTTTTATTTGTATGAATGTTCAAAATGGCTTCGTCACTCTCAGGTGTCTACCGGCACTTGCCTACCCTGGTATATGGGGATATAGGGTTCGAGGCGTGTCAAAAGCTATCCCTAATGAGGAAATTTGGAATGCTGTTAAAAATATTGGTCTTCTTAAGGCCCCAGGTCTTGAGGGTATTCATGCAATTTTCTACCAAAATTGTTGGGATATTGTTGGTGACTCTATTTGTGATCTTGTTAAAGACTTCTTTAATAACAACTCTTCTCTTAGATTAATAAATCACACTAACAGTGCCTTAATTCCAAATGTTGACAATCCTAAACTGGTCAACCAGTATAAACCTACAAGTCTTTACAATGTGACCAATAAGATCATCACCAAGGTTTTAGTTAACCGCTTAAAACCAATTCTTGCTGATTGTATTTCTGAAAACCAGGGTGCCTTTGCTTCTGAAAGGTCTATCCATGATAACATTCTCATTGCTCATGAGCTCTTCTCTTCTTTTAAGAACAAAACAAGGTAAAATTGGTGCTATGACTGTCAAGATTAATCTTAAAAAAGCCTTTGATTTCATTAGTTGGGACTACATTAAAATTGTCCTCCATGGATTTGGCTTTAATAATTATTGGATAAATTTGATTCTTGAGTGTATCTCTTCCTCTTCTTTTTCCATCCTCATCAATGGCAAAATGGATGGTTATTTCTACCCTTCAGGGGAATTAGACAGGGGTATCCTCTCTCCCCTACCTGTTTATTCTCTATATGGAACCTCTAATTAGGCATCTAAATAAATTAGGGAATATTCAAAAGTCCAATGTGGGTGTGCTTACCTCTCCTAAAGGATTCAAAGTCTCTAATCTTATGTTGCAGATGACTGTCTTATCTTTGCAAAGTCTATGGGCAAAGCTGCAAGGAACATCTTACAAGTCCTAAATGATTTTGCAAGCGTTGTATATCAGAAAAATCAATTCCCATAAGTCATCTCTATACTTCTCAAATAGCACCCCTAATCAAGTTAAAAATGATATTGTTAAAATTCTTCAAATCCAACACAAAACTACAATTGGTAAGTATTTAAAAAAAGCAATCACTTTAATAACACTTGTCTTGCTAAACTTGGCTGGAAAATTCTAGCTGAGGAGAATAATTGGTGGGTTCAAATTGTTGAAATGAAATACGTAAAGAATGTTTCTTTCCTTACTTGCTAGGCAAAATCACTCTCAAGCCTAGAAAGGGATTCTTAATGCCAGGCACATTATTGAGAAAGGGAGTAGGTGGTTAATGGGAAATGAAAATAGTATCTTCTTATGGACCCATAATTAGGTTTTTCCTTTTTCCTCTCATTAATCTCTTACATAATGATCTAATCCCTGGTTTAGATTTGAGTATAAGAACTAGTAACTTTATCAAAAACAACTCTTAGGATAGAGTTGCTCTCTTTAGTCTGCTGGACAATGGCATTGTCAATAAAATTTGTAGTATTCCTCTACCTATTTCTCAACAGGAGAACTCCTTGTTTTGGCATCTTAATGCTAATGGCAAATTTACAGTCAAATCTGCAACTTGGCTTCAGAACAATAGTAATACTCAAGGTCTGAACTCTGAACTTTTCTAGAAAATGTGGAAACTTAACATCCCCAATAAAATTAAGTTCTTGAGTTGGTTGCTAATCCTTGGAAGACTGCAAACTAGAGACCGTCTTTCTAAATACATTCAATCCCCTTCACCCATTGCCCTTATGTAATGAAGATTTTGAGAGTATCAATCCTCTTTTTATGGATTGCAATGCATGTAAACAAATTTGGCCTAACATTAACTCCTTAAATCCATATAGGAATCTCAATCGTCTCCCTTTGCTTGAGTGGCTGAATTCTCTTGAAGCAAGGGACAATGATAAAGTCTCAAGCCTAAGTCTAGCCCTTCTCATTTGCTGGCAAATTTAGAAGGAGAGAAACAATGTTGTTTTTCAAAATGGTCCCATCAACTTTAGGAAAATTATTCTTTCTGCTACTAAACTAGGTAAAGAATATTTAAATGCAAATAAAGTTGTCAAAAAAGTTTGTAAGGAAAACTTGACCATCAAATGGTCCCCTTCTTCTTGTGGAAACCTTAAAATCAATTTTGATGGTTCTGTTATAAATGATCATGTTGTTGTTGGCTTTGTTATAAGAGATGAACTTGGCAGGCCTATCCTTACTGGTGCCAGGAGCTTAGGGATCAACACTATAAATGTTGTGAAATGTGTTGCTTTGAGATATGCGCTTTGGATGGCTAGGTCCTGGGGCTTCAGGAATATTCAGATTGAGGGTGACTCCAAGCTTGTGATTGATTCCATTCTTGGACACTGTTCTACTCCTTGGAGGCTTCAATTCATCATTCAGGACATCAAGCATATAGCTAGTTGGTTTGAGAACATCTCTTGAAGACACATTTATAGGGATGCCAACTTTGTTGCGGATGCGATCACGGATGTGGGCATTAATTATAGCAAACTTCATGTGTATGATGGTTCTATCCCTAGTTTTGCTCATAGAGCTCTTCTTTTTTATTGCTTGCAATCGGGTTCTACTCGTGGACATTCCCTTTAATCTTATTGTTTTTCTATAAAACAAAAAAAAGGAGAGGATTATTGCATAATTTTACACTTAAAATAATGTTTTTTTAATAGTAGGATTAAGATTTTAGTTTTACAATCATCTTTTAGAATTTTACGATTAATTTGATATTCTTATAGTTCACAAATTTTATAGATGTCGTAATTGATTTCCTGTCGTCGGGTAGTTACTAATGCACCTCTCGCACCTACTATTGTGTCCTTGAGTGCTCCACTAATTGTGGAGCCTACGTTGGTTGCTCCCACGGTGTCTCAGTCGCCCACTTCATCGGCTTCTTCAATGGCGCATCCATTTGTGATTGCATGTAAGACTCACCGGGAGCCCCGCCTAGCCGACCATCCAGAGCAGACTCCCTCGGCACCCACAGTCGAGGGAGAGATATCCCAAACATTAAATATTTAATAATTTTGTTGATATTGTAATTGCTTTCTTTTTAAAAATATTTGTTGATGAATAAAATTGGGTGGATACTCCGAATGTCGGTTTCATTTCAATATGGGAGTCTAGAGAGCCATGCCGGAGAAGACAAAGAAGGAGGTGCTGAATGAGTTGCTAGTTTGTATATTCTCAACTTTTATATGGATTTTTTTATTTAAGTATCAAATATTGATAAAAAAAAATTATTATTATTCTAATATTTTTTATATCTGCAGGCAAACTATGATCTTGAGCACATGGATGCCCATCTGACCAACTACATAGACGATGTCTTCACACATCGATACACCCAGCGACCTTTACAAACATTTTGAGTTATATTCAAATTCAGAGATTGCTCTCGAAGAAGGTTGCCCTAAGGAGTTGGTGAAGCGCTTGGAGGATTAAAAGTGGTTGTGGATTTTTAGGAGCCTAAGTATTTGTAAGTATAATAATATTTTATTAATTATATATATAATTTTTTAAATAGACACACTATTAAGTACATTTGATGTTTAACAGAAGAAAGCTAAGGAAAACAAGGTCAATAGATTGAAAAGAAATTTCTCCACCGCTCCGATTCGAGGCCATTCTCCTATAGGTTGGAGCAACGACGTAAAGTAAATGTATATTAAAATTATACTACATATTAATTTCTATCAGAATTAATAACAAATTTCTTAACATTTTTGTTTTCATGAGGGTCCTAAGTTCCCGAAGATTGACATGTTCAAGGAAATTTATGTTCAACCCGCCCATGAGACGACTGAGCATCTCGATGTAAGTTTATGTAATTTTTATTATTCTTAAATTTATAAATTGTAACGACCCGTCCCTAAAAATAATGATTTTTATAATTTTAATAAGTGAATTTACGAAAATGCCATTCGAGGTAAAGTGTTGACTTTTGTTGACTGTCGTGTCGTGTCACGTAAGGTTCATTTTCTTGGCTCATTCTCGTAGTACACGTCGCTACGGACGCGTAGGCGCAAACGGAACACAATTTGGAGTTAAAACGAAAGAGATATTAACGTTTGAAGTTGGGGGTATTTTAGTTAATTAGTTATTTCCTAGAAAGCTCCAGATTTTTGGAGCCAAATCTGAATGTGCCACGTGTGTGGCCCAGATTAAAGGAAAGAAAAGTGGGTGGTGGAGATGAAAAATAAAAGAGAGATAAGGGAGGGAAGTCGGCCAATGAGGGAGAAAGAGAAAGGGAAGTGACCAATGAGAGACAATAGGAAGGAGAGAAATAAGAGAATAAGGAAAAGAAGAAAATGGGGAGCTGACTCGCAAAACCTGTCGAACATGACCCGTTTCACTCTCTTCTGAGGCTTTTTCGTCGATTTTCCTACGAATCAAACCACTTGACCACTTGGGAAACACTTTAAGACCTTCCCTTTTTCCGTTCCACCCCAAATTTGATGGAAACTAGCCTTAAAAATAGTAAAATCTGCAAGGTGGGTGCGACGGGATCGTGTGTAAATTCCTCAAATCCTGAAATGTTTTCATCCAATTACCACTACCAATAGGCACCCCTCAACCCCAGGAACAAAGCCCAAACAATGTTTCAGGCGTTGGAGTGAGTTTGGAGGTCGAATTAAGCACACCTAAATTTAGGGCTCTGGGTGATTTTTGTGAAATTGGGGCTTTTCTCGACCATATTGGCCTTAGTCACATGTATGAAAGTTGCTCCACTCACTAAGATCTTCATTTTTGTGAAGTTTGAGAATTTTTAGAAATAGTTGAATTTTCCGGCTAATTGGGGCGGCGTGCGGCCAGAAGACCATCGATGCTATTTTTAGGCTAAATTAGATGTCTTGAATTCAGTTTTGATATTTGTATGACGTAGGTTGATCATTTGAACCTAAATTCATTTCGATATGTTACTCGGTAAAAATATGAATCGACGATCCGACCGTTGGATTGTCACCAAATTTTAATATGTTATAGTAAATAATATTTGAGGATCATAGGAACTTACGGATCAGGAATACGATATACGGATCTTCCCCAATTGGATTTGTAAGTTCATAAAATCAAACGTTAACCGCCACTTGGTTTTGACAATTGGTGGAGATCCTATCGTTGGATCGTAATGAAACTTTAGTATGATATTTTAGAAGCATAATGTGGATAGTTGGAAGTGGCGGATCGGAAATCTGAGATGTGGATCCTCCAGATTGAGTTACGTAGGGTTGTAGACCCATCGACGGTTGACTTTTGATCAATGGGTCTCGAATCATTAACGTCCTTGGGGATATGTTTTATGCAAGTTACGTGTTCTATTGATAAGGATTTTGAGATGAGGTTTGGTAATTGTTCTAGGCGCCGATCGTTCGTGACGCCTCAATATTGCTGTTAGGGAGCGGTAGCACATATATATATATGCGCTTTACGATTTCCAGAAACTGTTTTTAAATGAATCTATGATTTAAATGCCATGTCAGGGATGCATTATATTTTAGTATTTGCATTAGATTAGTTTTGCATACTATTGAATGATGTTGCAGAGGCCCAATTAAGCTTGAGGTGAGTACATTAGGATAATGGTGGTTGCATACGTAGATGCATTTAGAGCTCATTATCCTGCACCCCGGTGTTAGTGCTCCCGCCCGTGGCCAGGGCACAGTCCTTCACGTGATGTTCACCTTATGCACCACACACTCATCTTGGATCCAAGTTTGGTGCACAACCCTATCGTACAGGACCACAATAGGTGGTTCCGACTCGTAGGTGACTCGTAATTTGTCGCACAGCCTTCACGTGATCGTAGCACTTGATCATACTTATTTACACTCAGCCTTGTAGTACAGACCACAATAGGTGGTTCCGACTCGTGTGCAGGAATTGGCTTATGAGCTATAGGTTCAACCGTATAGGTCACGTTAGGTGACTCCGGCTGACATATCATTTTATATTGATTCACAGCTCCTAACTTACATATTATTTGCTAAGATACTTAACATGGCTCATACTTTGGTTTTCATTGCTCTCCCTGATTTCTATATACGTATGTATTATTATTTTCTGGAAAAGTATACAGGTTTTACGGTGAGGGGTTCTTATTTTTGGAAAGAGAAATGGTTTCGAAAAGCTTTGTTTTTGCCCACTCACGTTTTCTGTTTTTCGCCCCTCCAGGTTTTAGCTGCTGAAAGTTCGTATCAACGGGGATTCATGGCGAATCTTAGTATAGGTGGCTACCGACTGAGACCTTGGATCAGACCTTCAGTCGTAGACCTAGTAAAATTTATCGGAGGATGGAGAATGCACGACATCTTGACACACTATTGCCTCTTCTTCCAAACAAACTGTGGAACAGGTCGTCACGCTGATGGCGGAAGTTAAGGACTTGAACTGGCAGCTTGCAGCCCAGGGCGATCGGTTGAACCAGATCTTACACGTCCTCCAGTTGTTCGACTTTCAAATTCTGATGCCATTAGGTACTTCTCAGTCACCTTGACTTCGGTTTCTAACCTTTCTACCCAACAAATGCCCAGCCGTTTGACCTACTTTTATAGTTCATTTTTTGCATTAGGATATTATAATTTTTTTTAACTCGTACGTACATTTTCATATATAAAATAAATAATAATTAAATTAATTTTTATTTTTGTATTTCACGTTAATTTAAATAATACAAAATTAATAATTAAAAAATATATTAAAAACACCATTTGCTCGATGCCTAAAATTTCAAGCTTGAAATAGTTTCGACGCGCGTAAGTTGAAACGACAACATATGTATAATTAAAAAAAAAAAACAAAAACAAAATATTATGGACAAATTTTTGTTGCATCCTTATTTACTCAACGAAACTAGTCGTCACACATGGTCTTACCTAACAACCAGTTGTTCCGTAAACTGAACACGACAACAAACGGTCGCACCCTTTACTTTTGGGCGACGATATACTTTGCCCCCTTGTCTTTGAGCCGACGAACGTATATTTCGGCAAGCAAAGGCCCTTGCACGACGATATTATATGTCTTCGTCGCACAAATATTTTCTACATGACCTTTGTGTGACAACGTCTGAGCGATGAAGTTTTCGTCTTGCCAATTTTTTAGCAATGGAAATTTGCTTTACGCAACAAATTTTTTTTTTTGGGTTTTTGAACTTTAATCCTTCAAGAAGATTAAAATTTAATAAAAACCTGGTGCTAGATTAAATATTGATTTTAGTTCTTAATGTGTACTTAATTCAAATTCATATTATATTTTTGTTTTTATATTTAATAGATAATTTATTTAATGTTATTACTTTAAATTTTTAATTTATTATTATACACATTTTAATTTATTATTGTAGTGAACTAGTGACACATAAGAAAATATGTAAAAACATAAGTGTACCAAAAATTCCGTACCTAACTATATGATACTAACCTAGTGTACCGAAATATTGGTAACTAAATATATTATGCTAAACTAGTGTACCGAAATATCCGTACCTAAACATATTATACTAACCCAGTGTACCGAAATGTTCGTACCTAAAATGTTGTAATGAACTAGTGGTAGATAAGAAAATATACAAAAACATAAAGTGTACCGAAAAATCTCAACGAAAATATTTTCTTATATAAGATGCTTACCATAATGAGAATTAAAATTTATAATTTTTTCATAAAATTTAAATTCATAAAATTATAAATAAAAAATAGACATTGAATACATATGGTGGCATTAAATAGAATCTAGGGACTAAAATTAATTTTTAATCTTGTATAAGACATTTTTCTAAATTTCATCTTATTTAGGGATTAAAAAATAGTTTTCTATTTTTTTTTGTCACGAAAGTTGTTTACTGTGGTAGTGTTAGCTTCAATATCAATAACAAAGGCGTTTCCATTTATAAGTTTAAGGTGTTGCAACCGGCACTCATGTTCTAGACTGTTTAATTTGGATTGTCAAAGTAAGCAACATCAATTTAATTGGACATAAGAGAACTCGAACCACAAAATACTCATCAACTTTATGCCATAAATGACTTGGACATATTTCAACTGCTTAACACATGCACAATACGTGGGCAATTACTAGTAAACCATGAATAATTATGTGACGACTAAATTTAATGAGATTAAAGGAGATTTGCGTCGACTAACACCCTAGAACGTCCTAGCGAGACCTTCGAAAAGTAGAGGACTGCTAAGACAGTCTCGTCTCTTCGCCTCGTCACTGCCTCATAGCTGTCTCGTTTGCTTCTCACCGCCTTTGTTTGACCAAATCCAAGAAATCTCGACTTCGTCGATTGGGCTTGACGCCTTCAATATAGAAATTCAGAAATTTCGATTAACTTAAGCAGAGTGCCCATCAAGATTCGGACTCTTGCTTTGCTTCTTGTCCTTCCTCTTGCTCATTTAACTGACGGAAAAAAGAAATTAAGAGACATCCAACAAACAATTGGAGAGTCTGATGGTGAATGATCCAAAGAAGAGAAAGGAAGTGACGAGAATCATGAGATAAAGAGTTCGACGGAAATGAAATTCGGCGGAGAAGAAGATAAAAGGAAAGGAAAGTTGGAGAGAGTGGAAAGAGCGTGAGTCAGAAAAAAAATGTGTGGATTAATAATAATAAAATAATAATAATTTAAGTTTAAAAAATTACAAATAAATATTTGGATTTTAAATATAATTTAGTCTGTGGTTTAGTCTTATACTTTATCAAACGTTTTGATTATTCTTATACTATTTAGTTCATCCCAAGACATTTAGGTTAGTTTTTAAAGCTAATCTAGTCCAACATAGTCTAGTGCAACAATTGCACCCTAAGTATTAATGAATTGTTTAATACTATCACCACTTTACCTCGTTAATTAGAACAAAAAACGATACTACGCCGATACACTTGTGTAATGATATAAATAAAGAATAATGAAATTAATTAACTAAATTAATTAGGTGATATGATTAATTAGAAAGTATAAATTACTCATAAAAGCGATAAAATGCTTTTGGACTTAAAAGTAGTTTGTGTTCTTTCGGGTCCATTGAGCTTTTAATAAAAAAAAAATAAAGATGCTTTAAAGTGTGAAGAGCCCAAAGGAAGTGAGTGAGGGAGTGTAATGTCCCAAAAATTATTTTGAAGCACAATCCGATGGTAGGCCAAAACAATGTCATAGTAAATTTCAACTCTATTAGCCAAAATAAATTTAATTCGATCATTTTATGGTTGCATTTAACCTTCTCGTTAGACTATCTACATGTCCTCAAACGAGATCAAGCCATTCGTAGTTCTCCAACGTAATTAAACATTTTTCTATACTATTCAAGTGGCGGACACATACGATACTAGATTCAGATAATTGAATCACGACAAACAAATATCAAATATGAAATCAGAATATCGAAATTAACTTAAAAAGGCAAACTCGGCCCATTGGCCACTCACCGTAGCATGTGGCGGTTTTCAACGAACGGAAATCCAATTTTTCAACTAACTCCAAAAATTACCAAACTTCACATATTTGTAGTACACAAAAAGGGGAAGAATTTCCATACCTGGGCCGAAGTCCAATTCGGCCCGGAAACACCAGAAATTGCTCTCGATTCGCCAGAAACCCTAGAAATGAGTGTTATTCGACTCGTCGAATTTGTAACTTTGCCGCCCCAAACTTGTTTGGACTTTGATCCAGGCCTTAAGGGAAGTTGAACAAGGGTGGTGGTCGATGGTGGTGCTTGCAGAAACGGCTGATCGCTGCCATGTACCCACGAAACCCGTTGGTGAGTTCTTCACGAAGAGGCCAAATTGACTCAGGTGGATGGTCGTAAAAATGCCGGAATCGACATCGGGGTGTGTGCAGGAACAAGGTCGGGAAACCGGGTCGCATGGGTTCTAAGTTGGCCGGCTCCTCTCTTGATTGGGTTGATTTCCCCTCATTTCTCTCCTTTCTTTTTCTCCCCCAATCATAGCCACACACGTAGCACTGGAAGGTTCTCCATCTTTACGGGAGCCTTCTAGAAAAAAGTTTAATTACAATTTTACCCCTAAATTTAACCATTAATTTCTCTTTCGTTAAAACTCCGTTTCATGAACGATTTTCACCTATGCGCATATAGGACTGAGCTCCATCCAAATATGCAAAGAAACACGGCAAAACATGGGAGGATAAAGTACGTCTTCGTATAATTCGGTTTAGCTAACTAGGGGCATTTTCATCTCTTATACTTATCGAAAAATTATACGCCGTAAATATAAATGTGTCGTAACTACGAATATGACAACAAAATATTTAATAATAAAATCCAAGAACAGGATTTCACATTTTCCCCATTTAAATTTCATAACTAAATCACGTATTTGAAACTACTCAGGGTATTATAAGGAGAAAGTCATAATTGTTTACACTAAAAGAAAGGTATTAAGGATTTTTTTTTTTTTTTTTGGAAAAGAAGATGATATCATTAACTTGGGAAAGTTGACACTGCTTCTTGGATGAGAAGGTCCTGAATGACAGTTGGAGGCTTCTTAATCCAAACTAGTTTTGAACCACTAGACAATGCTACCTTTGCCAAACGATAGGCAATCCCATTATTATTCCTAGAAATAGAAATAAACTTTGAAGTAGAAAACAAAGTTGCACTATGAAGAACATCCCCCACCAAGTGTTGATGATGGATATTGCTTGAGAGGAGTCACTCTCAATTCGTACCTTTTGAAACGCCAGTTGTAATGCCAATTTGACCCTATGAAGGATCGCTTCATCTCTGCATGAAGTGCCTACGATATTGTGGGCAGCATGCACTCGCTGACACAAAAGTCCCATGTGCATCATGCAGCACAGTACCTACCCCACCCACCTTGGCCTCTAAATTTGTTGCCCAATCCACACTAAGGCGCACCTAATCATTTTCCATCACCCTACCCACCAAACAGTTGCCTCCCCCATACAGAATAGCAACCTCCGTTGTTATGCAGCAGGCATGAAAGCCGTAGCAGCTTGGAAATCCTGTAACCATGCCACGGCGCATTACGCCTCCACCCTTGGAGACCCTTACTTTTCGCTCCAAATTTGATTGTTTCTTTCCTGCTAAGACAAATTTGATTTTGTTGAGAGAATATTCTGACAAGTCCTCCACACCATGTTCCGTACCTTTGGCGGGACCTTAGCCTTCCATATGGCTTTCCATAATGGAGAGAAAGGGCCTCCACCAGTGTTTGAAGAAGAAGCACTTACCAATAGTGGTTTAACACAATCCCATGCAACCCAATATGCATTCTGCATTGTGAAAATCTCGCGGTCACTATAATGCCAAATTAATTTATCTAGTGAGAGCCGAGAACTAATTAGCATCCTACGAATATGATCCTTATCATCTTCATCAAAGAACTCAACGAGCAGGTCGTCATGCCACACTTTCTGATCCACATCTATAAGCTCCTAGACCCGCATATCATCCCGGGAGACTGGCGGCATATATATGGGACGAAAGGTAGAGGATTGGGGCACTCACCTATCCTTCCACACCCGGACCGAAGCCCTATTACCAATTATCCATCTCGAACCCCTTTTCAAAATGCTTCTAGCCTTGAGTGTACTAGACCAACAATAAGAAGAAGATGAAGGAACACGAGCTTCCCAAAATGAGGTATTGGGAAAATATTTAGCTTTGAAAAGCCTTGTTGTTAGCGACTTCAGATGTTGAATAATTCTCCAACATTGTTTCGCCAGTACTGCCTGTGGATGCAAATTTTCGCCGTCTTCTCCCTTGACGAAAATGCACCTGCAAAATAATAACATCGAAGATTAAGGCCAAAAGCCTCACATGCCCACGATGAATGGGGAGGGCGTTGGCCAAAGAATCTCCGATGCCAAATTTTGAATTTGAAAGAGAAAGTGTTTAGGAATTTTTGGCGAGAGAATGGCCTAGCATTTTAGTGGGAAAGCATAGCTATTTATAGGGGAGTGACCGGCCTTATTTGGAGAATAGGGGCTGGCCACATATGGTCAAATTGTGAGTGTAATTGCAAGATATTATGTGAAATAATATCTTGCAATTAACTTGGCAATTAATCCCAAATTGAATAGGAAAATTGGTAGTTACCTTTTGAGTGAGGATTTGATGAGGAATGATGAGAGAGTTTTGAATAAATACCATTTTGATCACCTTTGACTCTTCCTTGATTGAGCCATTATTGTCCGTTGCATGCCCGTGGGAATCTGAGTGTGTCTCAAGGGTAATTTTGTCATTTTAACCCAAAAGTACACATGTCGCCTCCATAATTTTCTTGATTATTTTTGGCTCCACAAATGCCCCAACACCTGCTGGGTTGCTCACAAGAAAGGGCAGTAAGTGTAGAGATCTCCAACTTTGATGCAGATTCCCACCTGGACTTGGAATTACATTCTTGGGTTAATCTCCATTGACTACTCTAAAGTTTCTTGGTTTTCAACATTTGGTACATGAAGTTTTTTTCATCCTAGAATGGTACATAAAATTATAATTTTGGGATACTTTCATACATCCATTAAGGTTGCTGTTAAATTTGCCGTTAGCTGATGACATGGCATCCACGTGGACAATGAATGGGCACCATGTGGATATTAAAAAATTAATAAAATAATAAAAATTAAATGAAAAAAAAAACTTTGTCTTCCTCCTTCCTCTTCCCCCGCACCCTCCTACTCCCACTCCAATTCCCAAAACCCCATTTTCCTCTGTAAAATCTAGAAAACCATGTCTAGACCTAAACCCACCTCCAGATTTGTCCTATGCACCCTCACCCTCCCTCTTCCCTGTACTCTCCTACTCCTACTTCATTTCCTAAAGCCCTATTTCCCTCTATAAATTCCTCCAAAACCATGTCCAAACCAAAACCCACATCCTGATTCGTTTACTTCACCCTTAACCTCCTACTCCATTTTCCAACCCCATCAAATCCTCGGAACCCCAAAACCCCGGCACAGGCAAAACCGAAGATGGAAAAACAGCACCGTCAAGAGCGATTCCGGCTCCAACATTAGGAGGAGCATTGGCAAAGAATGAAAGAGAGAGAACGGGAGGATATGACATCTTTGGTGGGTCTGCGTGTTCGATCTGGACCTTTGATAGACGCCTCAGAATGTAATTTTTTAGATCCAACGATGGTGGGTCTAGGTGTTCAATTTAGACCTTTGATTGACGACTCTAAACAGACTTAGTACCAAGTTAGCGTTGTGGGTGGCTGCGGGTTCGAACTGGAGCTTCATGGAAGTAGAAATGACGGAATCTAGGGACAAACCACATAATATTTTGAGGTAACAGGCTGTAAAAAGTTGTGGATCAGCGAAATTTGAGAACTTGGAGGTGGTTCTCGGAAATAGAGGTTGGGAAATGAAGTAGAAGTAGGGTGCATAGGACAAATTTGGAGGTGGGTTTAGGTCTAGACATGGTTTGGGGATTTTACAGAGGGAAGTGGGGTTTTGGGAAATGGAGTGGGAGTAAGAGGGTGCGGGGGAAGAGAGGAGGAAGACAAAGTTATTTTTTTATTTTATTTTTTAATATCCACATGGCGCCCAATCATTGTCCACGTAGATGCCACGTCATCAGTTAATGGCAACCTTAACGGATGTATGAAAGTGTCCTAAAGTTATAACTTTATGTACCACTTTGGGATGAAAAAAACTTCATGTATCAAATGTTGAAAACAAAGAAACTTTAGGGTAGTAAATTGAGATGAACCCTAGATTTTTCTAGGAAAGGGAAATAAATCACCTCCAAAGCGTATTTAAGCCAACCTTAAGTAGGGGATTAAATCAACTTCAGAGGGAAATTATTTATCCATACAAGAAAGAGAGAAAGCTAGAGGATATTTGTTCCCCCTCCCCTAGCACTCTTCTTTGCTTGCCCGTGCAAAGAACAGTATTCCGTTGATTTCTTTGTCTTCTTCGCGCAGCATAAATGTAAGAATGATGTTGCCACGGGGCAGCCGTCGGGGTGGTGCGGCACGTTGCTTGGTAAGGGCTAGGAGTCGGTGTGGCAAGGGCAACAACTTGTGCTGCTCAATTGGAATGAAACCAAAGGCTGGCTCGGCATGGGCCAAGGAAGTGGCGTGGCATGGGCCACAGTTTGGGCTGCTTGCCAAGAATGAGGAAATTGGTTGAGTTTGATTTCTCAACTGCCGTAGATAGAGCATATCAATGACGAAACTTCTAAGATCAGAGCTACTGAAGATGATGTGTCGGATGAGCGAACTGTTGAGTGCGAAGTGGCTGCTGCCCCTTGACCATTTGCTGCTTAGCTGGACTTCGAGTATTCGATCTTTTGAGTTATGTGGAATTCTCTCACTAGAGAACAATTAGTTTATCCTCTAGCACTGGAGAGCAAACCCATATGGGTGTCGAGGAATTAGTTTACCATCTCGCACTAAAGAACAATTAGTATATCCTCTCACGCTGGATATCAGACCCAGATGGGTGTCGGGGAATTAGTTTACCCTCTCGCACTAGAGAGCAATTAGTTTATCCTCTCGCGCTGAAGAACAGACCCAGATGGATGTCGAGGAATTAGTTTACCCTCTTGCACTAGAGAGCAATTAATTTGCCCTCTCATACTAGAGAGCAGACCTAGATAGGTGTTAGGGAATTAGTTTACCATCTCGCACTAGAGAGCATGAAAGTCGTTGTTGTGAGTATAACTAAGGAAAAATGGACTGCTAGACAACTGAAATAATCCTCAGCATGCGAGGTCTTGTTCGACAATTTTCTTGAGACTTCGTACTGCTTGTGGAACCCATGTAAAGGTTTACGTCAGAAGCGCGATTAGCTACGCCCAGACTTTCTTTAAGTATTACGTCATCGTTAGATGTTTCGTCGTGTGTCCTTTTGAGGCTTGGTTGATGATCAGCTGAGAATCTGAATAGATTATAAGCTTCTTCACTGCTAAGTCTTTCGCTAGTAGGGGCTGCTAATAAAGCCTTTTCTTATACTCCGTTTGTTGGATGCTTTGAAGTTTGGAATGCCATGAGCTTAGTTGGCATAAGCCACAAAGCAAGATCGGCACAGTTAGGAGTCATGGTGACAGATCAAGGGTTGTCGGAAGCGGTGTAGCAAGTAGGCACGGCTATAAGCGCAGAGCTGGGGCTGGCTTGGGCCAGGTTGTGCACAGCCTGAGGAATTGGACCACTAGGTCCGTGATGCTTGGCTGCTGGTGATGTGCTGTTTCAGAATTGAATCATCTGGATTGTTGAGAACAAGGTATGCCCCCGGTTCTTGGTAGTTGGGCTGGTGTGTACTTCTGGTACTCATCAACCCCCGACAAGCCAGTATTGACTAGTCGAGTGGGTACTTGCCGGGATGCTGCTGGAGATGTTCATCTTCTGCCTTTGTCCTACTTCGGGACACCTCGTATGGGGCACGTTGTAAGAACTGATTCACCAAGGTAGTCTGTTGTACAAGGGCGCTTGTCAACTCTATGATTTATCAAGACAAGTGGTGTTTTCCATTTGGGGTGTAAGAGCTTGGACAGTATACATCTCATTGAGTAGTGGAAGTGTAATGGACTCTAGGGAGTGAGATTCGAGTTGGGA
The DNA here is from genome assembly GCA_015708375.1 of Cydonia oblonga. Taxonomy (NCBI): domain Eukaryota; kingdom Viridiplantae; phylum Streptophyta; class Magnoliopsida; order Rosales; family Rosaceae; genus Cydonia; species Cydonia oblonga. Next base: position 13,563 of record JADOBS010303893.1, on the reverse strand, counting down.
TATGTCAAATCTGCAAAGAAATGAGGAGAAAATACCCTCGGTTCAATCGTCGGTCCATAAATATGAAGCTAGGATGATTGAATTGGTCTTAGACAAGTTGGGATTACTTGGTGGGCCACGAAAGTGGCCCCGAAAAGCTAAAATGGGTCAGGTCGAGGGAGCGGGCTAGCCCGCTGGCGTGGGCTAGACTGCGGAAGCGTGCGTGCGCTGGGGCTCTTCTCTCCCTAGAACGGCTTAGGCTGGCAACTGTACGGCAAGGGCCTGGGCATGACGCTGAAAAATGACACGGGTCTGGGCTTGGCGTTACTCTTTGGCCTGGGCCTTGGCATGCCAGGCTCCTGCTGCTAGCGTATGGGCCTGGGTTTGCTGTTGGGCCCAGGCTGTTAAAATGGCAACAAGCTGGGCTGCCTCCAGGGCTTGTGCCTTTTGGGTAGTGGCCTGATAGTCCCACTGCCACAGAGCTAGCCCACTCCCCACTACCATGGTGGTCCCCGTGGCTGCCATCGTGATGGTGCTCTGTGGTGGCAAAGTTGCTCCTCTTTCCATCGCTTTGAGCCTTGTGGATCGTCATGGCGGGGCTACGTTTCGTTGTCCATCATTTGATCCAGATCTTTAAACATAGGAAGTTTCGTTCGTTGTAGTTTCTGAATTTCCCGTAATTGTATTTTTCCTTTACCTCTATTCAAAGAATTAAAAAAAAAAATTCTTGGAATAAGAAAGTATGAAAAATTTACGAACGAACGAGAAATGAAAACTTTGAATGCTAGAGTCTTCTTCGAGCGTGTAAATCAAACTCTCAATGAAAGCACCAATTTGTGGATGCAAATTTCCACTATCTTCTCCCTTAACGAAATTGCACTTGCAAAATAATAACACCTAAGATTAAGGCCAAAACCTCACACGCCCATAATGAATGGGGTAGGGGTGGGCTTTGGTCGAAGAATCTTCGATGCCAAAGCTAGAATTTGAGTGAGAAAGTGTTGAGGAATTTTTGGAGAGAGAATGGTCTAGCATTTTAGTGGGAAAGCACAACTATTTATAGGGGAGTGACCGGCCCTATTTGGAGAATAGGGCTAACCACATATGGTCAAATTATGAGTGTAATTGTAATTAACTTGGCAATTAATCCCAAATTGAATAAGAAAATTGGAAGTGACCTTTTGAGTGAGGATTGAGGAGTGATGAGAGGGTTTTGAATAAATACCATTTTAATCACCTTTGACTTTTCCTTGATTGAGCCGTTATTGTCTGATGGATGCGCTCGGGAATCCCGGTGTGCCTCGAATGTAATTTTGTTCTTTTAACCCAAAAGTAAACGTGTCGCCTTCATAATTTTCTTGATTATTTTTTGCTCCACATGCCAAATTAAAAGCATAAAGATTCTGGAACCCTATACCACCTTCCCGTTTGACAACGCACAATTTAACCCACGCCCTTCAATGAATTTTCCTCGAATCTGGATCACTACCCCACCAAAAATGGGCCGGGCCATTAATTGATGCAACTCATCACATAAGGTTTTGGAAGGCAAAAAACACTTCACAAGCAAAAATATTAAGGCTTTTTGACTTAAAGAGTTTTTTGTGTACATTTCCTACAACAAAAGAAAAGCAAAGCTCTCATTCTCTACATGGATCGCACTGACTAGCGAGTGTCGATGATTAAAGGCTTGGGTTATATCCATCATTGATCGCACTGCTCTATTGAGTGTCAATGATTAAAGTATATGCTTGCTAGTCATTATAAATCCCATGTTAAATCTTTATATTTCCCTTTATTTTTGCCTGTTTTAAAAGGAAAAGTTCATAATACCTTTTCATTTAACATGTATTTAACAGAATAGGCGAAAATAAAGTGAAATTGCTCTATATTGGCCAGTTTCATGAGAAATTGAAACTAAATGACAGTTTCAAATGGTAAATAATATATAAACCTTATAAGGGATAATGCTTGCATTCTTTTATTGGGGGATGAACTTATTCTCTACTTGCAAATAACGTATATTCACTATAGAAATTTCTTAATTGGGACCGTTGGATTTCTTACAAAAACTTATTCGAAATGGAGATCGTTTGGTTATCTAAATATATCAATTAGAATGGTGTAGATAATAGATTTTTCGGTATGTCTGGATGACTAAATGACGTTCCGAATGTTTTATTGTTAGGATGCTATTTAAATGAAGATTAAGAAATTAAGAAATTTCGATTATAAAATTTTTATGTTCAAAATACGTTATTTGTAAGTTAAAAAAAATGTTATTCTTACCGTCTATTTTACTATCTATATGTATAATTTCTCTAATAGAGATGAGATTCACATATGTTGATGAACCATATATTTATTAGAAAAATAATACAAATAGATAGTAAGTATTTCTTTACTCGTAAAATGTTGAGCTCATCCGGTCAACGTGAAATGCAAGTATTATCCAATAAAATATAAGCTTTTCCAAATTTCAGTACTCACCTCCAAAAAAAAAACAAGAATGAGATCCTTTTGAATATTTTTTGTGAGGATCTAGAAGATGCTTTAATTGTATTCGTTTATCATAAATCGTACGGTCAGTTTTTATTAAATATTATTTATGTTTAATTTTAAATAAAAAATTTAAAATAATTTCTAACCACAAAAAAATAAAAATAAAAATGTAAGCCTTTGAAATTTCCAGGACTCACCTCCAATGAAAGAGTGTCCGGACAATGAGAGCAGAGGGAGGGGAAGATGACCCTCTCACTCTGTTACTCTGCCACCACCACCACCAAGATCAAGAAGATGCAGAGGACTGTAATCTGATCAGACGCACATGGCTGGAGTCAAAAAAGCTATGGCAAATAGCAGGCCCCTCCATCTTCAGCCGCATCGCCATGTTCTCCGTCACTGTCATCACCCAATCCTTCGCCGGCCACCTCAGTGATCTCGACCTCACTGCCATCTCCATCGTCACTACAGTTATCATTTCCATCAGTTTCGGTTTCATGGTAACACCATAACTCACCTACCTCAAATCTAACATCAACGGTCAATTCAAATGGTACAAATGAAACTACCCAGTTTTTCAATTTTCTTTCTTTCAATGATTCAATCTCTGTTTGGTTTGTTTAGCTTGGCATGGCGAGCGCGCTCGAGACTCTGTGTGGCCAGGCCTACGGAGCCAAACAGTACCGAATGTTGGGCATATACATGCAGCGTTCTTGGGTAGTTTTGTTTTTGTTCTCTTTATTGCTATTGCCATTGTTTGTTTTCGCTACGCCATTGTTGAAGCTTATTGGGCAGACAGATGCGGTGGCGGACCAGACCGGATTGGTGGCTCTGTGGTCGATTCCGTTTCACTTGAGCTTCCCATTTCAGATGACACTGCAGAGGTTCTTGCAGAGCCAGCTTAAGATGGGGGTAATAGCTTGGGTATCTGGTGGGGTTTTGGCACTCCATGTGTTTGTTAGTTGGATTTTTGTGCTTAAATTGGAGATTGGGATAGTGGGGACTACTCTTACTATTGGTTTCGCTTGGTGGGTATCGGTTGTGGCATTGTTTGCATACACTGTCTGTGGTGGGTGCCCTGAAACTTGGACTGGGTTTTCAGTTCAAGCTTTTTTGGGGCTGTGGGATTTCTTTAAGCTTGCTGTAGCTTCTGGGGTCATGCTCTTGTATGTGTTCTCTCTCTGTATGCCACGCGTATGTATTTATAACGGATCGAAGTTCATTATGCACATTTTATGTTTCAGGTTAGAGAATTTCTACTATAGATGCTTGGTCATAATGTCTGGATTTATGAACAATGCTGAAATTTCAATTGAGGCTCTTTCCATCTGGTAAGTGTTTCTAACGTTCATTGACCCAAAATAGTATTTCTTTACCGTCCAATTCTTATCTGCCTTGTTTAACTTTTCTTTTTCTTAGTGGTACTTCATTAGTTTGCTTTTTCCATTTAATTTCATGCACAGTGTGCGTACATCTATCATTTATGTATTTGTTTCTGTAAATTCCATTATTCTCGATTTGCAGCATGACTATCTATGCTTGGGAATCCATGATTCCGCTGGGATTTTTGGCAGCAACTGGGTACGTTACTGGTGATATCATGAGCATGACTATCTCTGAATTTAGGAATTAGCTGAAATCTAGGGAAGTGGAGGAGATAAGATCTGTCCATACTTGTCTCTGGTTTTCATTTAAAATTTTTAGGATGAGTATCAGGTACATAGTTTCTTTTCCACATTATGCCCACTTCCAGCTCAGTATATACGACTATAATTTTTCCTATATCAGTTTATGCAATGCATGACATTTTCCATAGCAACTGTGGACACAATACTGGTTCTTTCCCAGTGCAGTGACATGAAATAGTTTGATGTTAGAAATTTTATTTTTAGATAATAAGGTCACTCTACTTAGTATCACTGTGTTCCAAGTATCGTTTAGCTCTTGAATATTGTGTTTCTTCAGTAAACATTGTCATAAGTTGTTGATTATGAATTCTCTTTATGATCTACTAATAGAATAGAACTTTTACTTGTACTAATGTAAATGACAGCCGATCAATTATCAGAACAGTTCTATAGTATGTGAACCTGCAGATTCACATGTTCCATTTACGGACAATTGCGCCAGTTCAAGAAATCTAAATGAATATCACCTACTTGCTCCAGAGTGCGTGTAGCAAACGAACTTGGTGCCGGCAATGCCAAAGGTGCAAAATTTGCAACTGCTGTTTCAGTCTTGACCTCCCTAGCAGTGGGACTTCTATTTTGGGTTACAGTACTAGCATTTAATAAGGAGCTTGCAATGATATTTACCTCAAGTATTCCGGTCATTGAAACGGTCAATGACTTATCGCTGTTGCTGGCATTCACCATTCTTCTTAATTGCATTCAGCCAGCACTCTCGGGTGAGACACTTTAGAAAACATGATATTTAGAATTTCAGAATTAATGTTTAGTTTGATCGAAAAGTTCATCGTCATATGTTTTTTCTGCAGGTGTAGCAGTCGGATCTGGCTGGCAAGCAATAGTAGCAATTATAAATATAGGTAGCTACTACCTTGTAGGAGTTCCTGTTGGGGTTGTTATGGGGTGGTTGCTACCGTTTGGTTTTAAGGTATATACCTATCCTGATCAGACCACATCATTATGTATATATGTTTGGAACTGCACATGCTTCTGATGTTTAATTACCATGGTTTTAGTTAATGTGTAGAAAGTTAGAAATGTACATGGTGGCCTTGCATATTTTAACTGCATAGTAAACTATAAGTAAGCAATTTCACTGATGTTGTTCCAAAATGTCGTGCAAATTGTGAATCTAATCTGATTTCTTGATGTCGTGCAAATTGTGAATCTAATCTGATTTCTTGATCTTACATGTCCTAATTAGGGATTGTGGGCTGGAATGATCACTGGAACTGTGGTTCAGACCTTGATATTAGTCACCATCACGATGAGATTGGAATGGGAGAAAGAGGTACCCACGATTCGAATGGTGATTCTGTGAAAAGCAGCAGTCCTTTAGGAATCCTTGACGTAATTTAATTGGACTTTTCTGTGGTCGAAATATTATTAACAGGCACACAGAACTAGAATCCACATAGCAAAGGAGGCAACTTCCAACCCAATGATCTCAGCTCAACTATAATAATTTATGCACTGGTCCAGGTGACGGTTTCTCTCTTTAGTTTGTGATTTTTTTTTTCAATTTAACCAAATGTACGTTGTATTATGAAATGATAGTTTCACCAATTTGGACTTGCAGACTAACATTGATCAATTTCATCATTAACAGCCGATGAGAAGTGGTAACAGCGCCAACTAGTACCAAAATATGATGGTTACGAGAAGACGTTCGGCTTTATTTTTGATATTTTGTGTTGGCCTTGTTGCTCTGCTTGTATTCTCTTTAGGTTTTGGGTGGCCAATTGCTGCCTTGTTTCTTTCTTTGTATTTTAACTACGCTTTGAAAAAAGAAGAAGATAACAATGTAATTAGTTATTGTGATGCTAAATAGAAGTGTGATAGTTCTTTTACGACATGTCTTACAGTTCGAGGGCAAGTACTATTTTCGGGCCCCCTATTTTCACAGCAAAATACAAGTTGTTGAATTTGCAAAAATAAAGAGTTACTTGATCAAATGAAAAAAAGGGTAAAAGTTCATTTGGCTGTGCTAAAATTTGTTACCGACGAACTTAAAAACATGACACTAAAATTGGAACAATGTATAACTTGCATGGTTTGTCCAACTTCAAAGTAGAAAAAGAAAAATTCATGAAAAAAACTTATCTCACACAAACCATGCATTCATATTCCACCTCTTGTAAGAATATGATCATGACCATAAGTCCTAAGGCCTACTATTTTTTTTCTTTTCAGATTCGTATAGAAAAGTCCCAATGTAAAGAGGTATACTTAATCCTTATTTGTGAAGGATTGAATGAAAGTATGAAAACTGGTTTTAACACTTTGTATACAATAAGGTAACTTATTCAGTATTGAATAAGGATCCTAATAGGAGAATTACATGGATTGATTGTGTATAAATAGTAGTCTCTGCTATCACAAAACACACGCTCAATATTGAACTAAGACCTATTGTTCGTTTGAGTATTATTGGTTTTGACAGAGAGGAGAAGATTTGCTACTTGTTTGATCATGGCTTCATCTTCTACTGTTGCTGCAGGTTAGTTTATATTTCATACTTGCAGTATATTCATTATTTTGGTTATTCGTGGTTTATTTGACTTGACTAAGATCTCTAGGAGGCTTTATTATATTTTACATGTGGTATCAGAGCCTAAATTTTAGTTAAAAAACTCGAAGGGCCCCTAAAGGTTTCGAACCCAGGAACTGTCTTTATAAAAAACAAAGTTAATGTTTGTTTGGAATAATAAAATTGTCGTCGTTTTGAATTGGGGTTCAGAAAACTGGGTTTCTGTTCGAATTAGGATTCATAAAGAGCAGTCAATCCAGATTATAAATAATTCATTACTTCTGCTGCACTATTTCGTTTTCAATTTGGATCCTTACTGGTATATGTTTCGTTTTCGTCTAATTCAATCTCTGCTGATTCATGAGAAAGTGAAATTTTTGTTTACTGCACTTCTGCTTGATTTTGAATCTGAGTGCCTTATTCTAATTGATACTATATGAGATTCAGAAGCGATACAAACTCAACAGACTTGTTTGAATTGGATTTAAAATGCATATATGTTAATTATGATCCTCAAGTTGTCGTGTGATTCTTTATTTTTATAAAATATTTCTAAAAGTTGAAATCTTAATTATCTAGTTTTAATTAAGATGACTTAAATTATTGCATCCAGACATCTCCAATAATTGATTGGTTTTGCTTGATGGGTCAAAAACTCAACAGGTCAATGTCAAAAATGTATGCACGTTATATACTGCATATTTTGTTTTTTGAAGATTGTATTATTTGTAAATCAAATGGAATTATGTGTGATGTATTGAATTATCTATTGATACATATTCCGAAAAAGTGGACAGTTTAGAATTGTTTGATCTATGTGTATCCTTTATCATTGAGACTACATATATGGTCAAATTGGTTCAAATTTTGTTCTGTAAAGTTTAACTAGTAGTAGAGAAATCAGGAACCTATTGGTTCATGTTTACTGATTTCATTATGATCTGCTGCAGTTTCACTGATAACCTTGAATTTGGCAAGTGTTCCGATTCTCACTGGTGGAAGTAATTTCAAGAAGTGGAGACGCGAGATCAAGTTGCTATTGACACTCAATGAATTTGACATTGCAATTGACAATCCACAACCCCCATTATTGACTGACAAAAGTTCCAAGGTTGAGAAAGCAGAGCACGAAAGGTGGTGGAGATCAAATAAATTGGCATTGTCTATTTTGGAGGCTGGCATGACTGATCATGTTAGAGGAGGTATCAAACAACATGACCCTGCTGTTGATTACTTCAAGGCTATTGAGGAAAAGTTCCAGGAACCACAGAAGGCTGAAATTGGGCACTACATGTCACTCTTGACAACTTACAAGTGTGAGGGTAATGGCTCAATTAGGGATCACATTATGAAACTCTCAGATGCTGCCGAGAAACTCAACTCAATGGATGTACATATTTTAGAGACTCAACTATTTATTATGGTGCTTCAAGCACTCCTTGCTAAATATAGTCAACTGAAAGTCTCATATAACACTCAAGGGAATCTCTGGACACTTGATGAGCTCATTGCTCAATGTGTCCAAGAAGAGAAAAGACTGAAGCAAGATAAGGGCAAGGAAATTGAAGCAGTGAACCTTGTACATGCATCCAAAGGAAAGAGCAAGAAGGGTGGCGGATTTAATCCAAGTAAGATCTCTAAGTCTTGTGATAGTGTCTCTAAAATTGGTATGCCTGCTAAAAATGCTGAATCAGCTAAGAAATCTGTCAATTTTAAAGTTAAAATTAAAGATATAACTAAGCTTAAATGTTTCTTTTGCAAAACCAAAGGTCATTATAGAAAAGATTGTGAAGCTTTTAAGGATTGGCTAAGGAGTAAGGGTAATACTGATGTCTATGTCTGTGCGGAGTCTAATTTGGTTGAAATTCCAACTAATTCTTGGTGGTTTGATACTGGTGCATCAGTTCATATCAGAAATTCATTGCATGGTTTTGAAAAATAAAAACAAACAAATAAAATGAATTATAGTGTTTTTGTTGGGGAATGGACTAAGGTTGTTGTAGAAGCCATAGGGAAAGTGAAACTGAAATTATCTTCTGGTTTCATACTTGAACTAAATGATGTACTTTTTGTGCCTACGATAAGAAGGAACGTGGTTTCTGCATCAAAATTAACAGAACAAAATTTGGTTTTTCTTGGGGATAATGAGGGGATTGAGTTTTTTCAAAAGAATAATTTAGACTTAGTTTTGGGAAAAGCTTATTTACATGAAAACCTTTGGCAATTGGATTGTTCTCTTGAAAATGATTTGGTGCATGTTTTAAATGTAAACACCAAAAGGATGCATGATTTTGAAAATTCTTACATTTTGTGGCATAAAAGGTTGGGACATATTTCGAAAGAGATAATTTTACAATTATCTAAATCCAATTTGATTCCCTCATTTGATTTTCAAACCAAAAGTGAATGTGTTGATTGTTTAAAAGGGAAATTGACCAATACTAGAAAACTAGAAGCTAAGAGGAGTCAAAATCTGTTTGAAATCATACACACTGATGTATGTGGTCTTTTTCCAGTTAAAACTATATGTGGGTGCAACTATTTTGTGAATTTTATTGATGACTTCTCTAGATTCAGTTTTACTTATCTCATTAGTGAAAAATCAGCCGTCCTTAGTTGCTTCATAATTTTTAAAACTGAGGTTGAGAAACAATTAAATAGAACTATTAAGATAGTTAGATCGGATAGGGGAGGAGAGTATTTTGGCAGGTATACTGAGGCTGGTCAACATAAATGACCTTTTCCTCTTTATTTGGAGAAACATGGCATCGTGGCACAATATACGACACCTGGAACGCCACAGCAGAATGAAGTCTCAGAAAGAAGGAACAAAACTTTGATTGGGATGGTGAAGAGCATGGTGTCTAGAGCTAAATTTCCAGCATTCTTATGGGGAGAAGCACTCAAAATAGCAACTTATATACTCAACAGGGTGCCAACCAAAGCTGTTTCAAAAATTCCTTTTGAAATTTAGACTGGAAGAAAACCAAATTTTGAATATTTTCATGTTTGGGACTGCAAGGCTGAAGCAATGTTCTATAATCCACATGAGAAGAAATTAGATGCAAGAACTCAGTCTTGCTATTTTGTTGGCTACTGCGAAAAGTCCTAAGGGTTCAAGTTTTATGTCCACAAGCTCATTCAAGAATTCAAGAGTCACACAATGATGTTTTTCTAGAAGACCAAGATGTGGCAGATTTGAATCAAGATGAATTTAATTTTGAGGAACAATTCTCGGATGAATATGTCTCTCCTGCAGAAAATTACAAGATTCTTCCCATATTCCCGCAAAAAGATTAGTCCAAATGAAGAAGAAGATCATCAAATGGCAGATTGTGGACTTGAAACAGAAACTACATCTGATCAGACTCGGTTGGAAGATCATGTTGTGCAACCACAACAAGTTGATAATTCAGAAGTACCTCGAGTTGAACCTGAAAATCAACAAGAACAAAGAAGTCGGCCATATCAAATGATTATGTCTATTTGCAAGAATCTGAGTATGACATAGGTGATATTGATGATCCCATCACCTATAATCAAGCTATAGAGAGTTCACAATCAATCTTATGGGTCAATGCAATGAAGGAGGAATTAGAATCGATGAGCAAGAACAAAGTCTGGACATTGGTCGAACCTAATTCCAAAATCAGGCCTATAGTTTGTAAGTGGGTTTATAAAACCAAACGAGACTCTCAAGGCAGAATTGAAAGATACAAAGCTCGATTAGTTGCAAAAGGGTTTACTCAAAGAGAAGGTATTGACTACAACGATACTTTTTCGCATGTTTCATCAAAAGATTCCATGAGGGTCATAATGGCTTTCACTGCACATTTCGATTTGAAGCTGCATCAGATGGATGTCAAGACGGCTTTCCTTAATGGAGAGCTCAACAATTAACAATCATTCAAAGAACATATATATCATAGCATACATTGTCTAATTAGGACATTACAGTAATATAATTTAGCAGGAAGGCGTGGACGCCGTGGAGTGAGGACTTCATATAAGGCACCCATATGGTTGGCTAATCCCGCTGTCTCATGCAAGTCATCCGTTGGAGTCTTGATTTCAAACCCACAAAATAAAGAAGCGAGTGTAAATTCTATAACCTTTTGGGCAAGTGAAATTGCAGGGCACATTCTTCTACCACTGCCAAATGGTAACATTCTGTAACCTTGCAGGGCACATTCTGTAACCAAATGGTAACATTCTGCAATCTTGCCGGGCACATTCTTTTACCACTGCCAAATTGCAGGGCAAGTTAGATTGCAGGCTGCCAGGGCACATTCTGGCTTGAATTCGTTTGGCTTTGACCATACCATTGGGTCTGTATAAATCTTTGAAATATTAACCAATAGGCGTGTGCCTGCTGGGACGTGGTAGTCACCTACCATGCAATATTCAGTGGATCGATATGGTATTACAAGTGGTGCAGCAGGGTGCAATCATATTAAGGATCTTTGATAACAGCTTGAAAATAGACCAAGTTGTCTGTGTCTGATTCCTTCACTTGTCTGCCTTTACCAACATTTTCGTCTAGTTCTTCTTGGACCTGTAAGCACAATATGCATCATCATAATTGAGTGCTATCGAAAACAATAAAGCCATTAACCCACGCTTGACTAGTCAGATCATATAGTCAGAAATTACCCAGAAACACGTACCTGTAGAAGTAGACATGATGCATGTCTGCAGAATCGGCCTTCTCTTCTCTAAGTTTCGAGAGAGTTCTACTCCCAATAGGACAAGCTTAATGAACAAGTTTTAAACCGCAGGGACTGGAGACTGTGTAGGTGTTGATGAATCAGATATACTAGGTTGTAGTGAACTCAAAGACTCTGAAGCACTAGATATAGGTTCTGGGATATGGAGGGTTGATGAAGATAACTCTGAGGCTCGAATTGGGAAGGTCAAGGACTCAGAGGCACTAGTTGGTTCATGAAAGGACTTTGAAGCTCTAGTTGGTTGAGTTAATGGTAAAAATGCATGAGATGCAGATGTGACATGAGAAACAACAACATTTTGACTTGTGACTAGTGGTGCAACAGATGGTGGTTTGACACATACAGAAGTAGAACACTATGAAGGTTTAACAAGTAAGAGTTTGTAAGGAAAGGTAGTCTCATAAAAAACAACATGTCGAGAAACATAAAACTTTCCTAAGATTGGATTGAAACAAATATAACCTTTGTATTGACCTGCATACCCGAGAAAGATACACTTAACTGTTTTGGTTTGAAGTTTGTTGGTATTGTAAGGCTTTAACAGTGGATAGCAGCTACATCCAAAGACTTTTACATGTGTCAAAACTGGAGGTTTATCAAAGAGACAAGTATATGAAGATTTCATAGACAATGTGGAACAAGGCATTCTGTTAATCAAATAGATAGAAGTTGCACATGCATGAAACCAGAACTGAGAAGGTAATTGCGTAGTGCTTAATAGGGTTAATGTTGTTTCAACAATATGCATGTGCTTTCTTTCAGCAAGGCCATTCTGTTCAGGTGTATGAGGACATGATTATTTATGAACAATGCCTTTGTCTAGTAAAATCTATTGAAATTGAATACTACAGTATTCACCACCACCATCACTTTGAAAAGTTTTAATAGTTGCAGAAAACTGGTTTGATAGAAAAGCATGAAAGTGCACAAATACTTGAAATACCTCACTTTTATTTCTTAAAGGAAATATTCAGGTAAACCTGGTACATTCATCAATGAAAGTAACATAAAACTTGTATCCCTCAACTGATACAGTAGGTGATGGTCCCCACACATCACTATGCAAAACCTCAAAGGACTTGACTGACTTCTTTGCAGGAAAAGGAAAAGAAAGCGTAGTACATTTGCCCTCTAAACAAGAAACATAAACATGCTTAGATAGATCAACAAAGAATGGTATTTGTGACTGCTGCAACATTGTTGAAACCACATCATTGGATGGATGCCCTAATTTGTTGTGCCACAAACTTGTGTTGACTTGATGACCAAGAAAGCAATTTTGGTGTTGTTTGAGTGAGTGAGATGTATTATATGCTTGAATAAGTATATGCTGAGGTATGTGAAATAGAATTGGGTACAAGCCATCTCTACACAGTCTCTTGAGGAGTATTGTCCCTGTGATCATGTCCTGAATCCAGAAACAAAATTCATCACAGCTAAATCGACACTTGTTGTCTTTGCACAACTTATAAACTGATAGCAAATGCTGAGAGATTTGAGGAACATGCAATATGTCTTTTAATTGGAATGCATGTTTAGGAACATGTAAGATTGAATTTTCAGTATGAGATATTGGCAAACCTGAACCACTAGCAGTGGTTATAGTATCAGCACCAGTGAATGGAGTAGCCATGTTGAGATTGCTCAAATCAGAGGTCATATATGAGGTAACACCAGTGTCAGCCACCCAAAATTGTTCCTGAGGTGCTGAAGGCTAGTAATTGGCATGCATAGCAGTTAAGGTAGATGGTGGTGATCTTCCTTGATAGGAGAAGTTTGCCCTGTGATAGCATTTCAATGCAGAATGACCAAATTTCCAACAAATTTGACATTGTAGAGAGGAAGATGTCACAATTGTAGAAGAATGCCTTTGGAAGCAATCAGAAGCAAGATGACCCATTTTGTTACATATATGACAAGTATTATTATTATTATTATGGGAAAAAGTCTGTTTACTACCCTGAAGTTTTATGGTTTTCAACATTTAGTACATCAAGTTTTTTTCGTCCTAGATTCATACCTAAAGTGTAAATTTTGGGACAGTCTCATACATCCGTTAGTCAAACCGTTAGTTCTTCTGTTAAGTGATGATGTGGCGCTCATGTGGACAATAACTGAGCGCCACGTGTCATTAAAA